>CM042325.1:26970419-27225419 GCA_023566125.1 Zingel zingel
TATCTCGCTATGTTAACAAAAGTTACAAATCGTTTGTGTATCCGCCCCGTTATTCGGATCAGCTCCAAAATGTAATGGGTTCTTCCTTGGCCCATTCTACACCCTTACAAAAAGTTTCATAAAAACTGGAAAGTAGTTGTTTCTAATCTGACAGACAAACAAACAGCAGTGAGAATCATCTGTCCGCGTACAGTAAAGGCAGTCTGTGTTACCTTATTTGACAGAATCCTATGCATTTTCTGGTTATTTCTGACAATTCCATAAAGAAACATGTATATCATGCTTGAGTAAATAAAACCCCAATGAATAAAAGTGGTTAAAATAATAATATTAATATTTGAATACATCACCAGGAGAGTCCAGTACAGCCTGACTCTGAAGATAAAACTGAGATCAGCTCTCAAATTCAAGTTTATGTTCTGCTTGTTTAACGGTTGTTTGGTAAATTGCTCCTAAACACATTTAGAGAGGATTTGAATTGTTATTTTTATTCTCAATTCTTGTCATTTTGGTGCTGGGCATTTTCCTTCGGGGCTGGCTAAAATCTCTTTGGGCGGGGGGAAGAGAATTTGATAATGTAAGGTACATATGTAAGAGACATAAGAAATATATTTGTTTGGAAGAAGATCACAGGGGATACAGGCCAGCATGATGTTAAACCTTTCTGCAAAGAATACTAAGTCTAAACTAATACTAAGCCACCCATGAACCGAACATGTCCCACCTATTGACTTTGTTTGTCAAACATTTCTATTCATTATTATGCAACAGTGCTGTGCCGGGAGGCTGTCTGCTCCAAACTAAAAGCTTACCAGGAACTTGCGCTTCTGTTTCCAGCTGGCGCCCTGGGCGTTTGTTTGCCGGTGGGCCTCGGTTACCATCCTGATCAGCTCCCACTCTGCCGTGTTTGGCTCCAGCCTCGTCTGCAGCGTCCGCACCATCTCCTCCCTCTTTCTTTTCTGTCGATTCTCTTCGATCAGACGCCGCTTGGCCACGCGCTTCGAGTCGTCCAACACCACTGATCGGCGGGGACGGGGGAAGAGAACATCGAGGCGAGTTAATGCAGCGAGGCTAAATGACATGACTAACAGTCATTTATGCACTGTGACTGGATGAATCATTCAGTATTTTTAATAGCAGGACTCTGCTATCAGAGTACTTGATTGCTCTTACCAGGGTTTCTGCAGGTTTCACCAAGTCAAATTTACGACTATTTAAGACCATAATAAATTAAATTTAAGACCTAAGTATCGCTAAACTTGCACTTGCCCATACCTAAAGAATAAAATCTGTTTTATGTCCGCAGTACAATCCGAAAGAGACTCGCGTCAATAACACGAAAGCTGATTGGCTGCAAGATACAGTAACTTGCATGTTGGTCTCATTGGTAGTCGTAATACAGCAAACCATATTTTTCTATTCGAAAGTGCTGCGGGAGCATTTCAATGAGCATTAGAGGTAGCGTTACATGGACGTAGGAAAATTAAGACCTCTTTAAAAATTATTTAAGACCTAGAACAAAATACTACGGCAAATCTAAGACTTTTTAAGGCCTAACATTTTGAAATTTTTTGACTTTTTTAATGACCTTGCAAAAACCCTGTTTCACTCTGATTTGTGCATATTTTACATCACAACATATTTTTTCACTTGCACCTCACATTTCCTGCAGAAACACAGACTAAACCTGTGACTGTCAGCGAATTTGGTCCTGATAGGACCAGAGAACAGTTTCATATTAAAGACATGTTACTAGATATTCAACATTCTCAGAACTGAAGCTGGATGATCTTTAAAACATCCAGTGAAATACTGACGGGAAGTCAGAATGAAATGTCAGATGTAATATGAATGCTAAAAGGAAATATAAGGACTTTGTTGTGAAGAGAGCTATTACTATATAAAATAATATAAATGTAAAATATGTAAAACCCATCTTTGTGTTGCGTAATACTAGATGTTTTATGTACACATAGTTGCATCAACAAGTCCTCCAAACCAGTGGTTCCCAACCTTTTTTCCTTGGTGCCCCCCCTACTTATGTCTAAGAAAAGCTGAGCCCCCCCTCCGAAACCGAAGTAGAGGTAACTCTCAAGACAGAGCCTTACTTTCTTTTTTGATACAGAAGAGTTATCAGCACTTTTACGTTTCTCCGCTATGTTTCATTCGTAAAATAGTGATGCTGTGGCAGCAGGAAAAACGAGGATGATAGCAGCTAGCAGCTCACCTGATGACAGCGAGGGCCACATGTTAAGAGGTCCCGGAGGTTTGGCCTACTAAGTAGCCTGCCTACAATTTTAAGCGAGAACAAAAATATATAGTTTTTATACAGACTTTTGTATATATGATATATTCTAGTGTATTATCATAATTTGTTTAACATGTGCATATATTTTTCTTTTTTTACCTTAACCTCAAACCAGATAAAGACTTGCGCCTGTGATCTTTGCCGCCCCCCTGAGGGGTCCCCGGACCCCAGGTTGGGAACCACTGCTCCAAACCATATGACGACATAGGCTGTTTATTCCTGCCCTCTAATATGACCAACAGGACATTCTGTCCTCATATCTAAACCAGTAAGGTCCCAGTTTGAAACACGCCGTTAACGTTGTGAAATGGTTGCAGTTTGGTTAGGTTTAGGCAATAACTACCTGTTTATATTTAGGCACCAGGACTACGTAATAAAATAAGACGTTACTTTACTTCCGGTTACGCACGTCACGAAGTTTGTGACGTAGCTCCGTTTGTTCCGTAAAAGTAAAAAAAAAAAAAAAACAACCTTGCAGTTTACTTTTATTTTTTAAACAGAACATGAATGCCGGTCTCCTGGCTGGGAGTCCTGTTTGTTTGACCCACCGACTGTCCCAACCGGCCTCCTCATAAGGAAATTATTACTTATTACTTTCTGCTTTGCTTCTGTCATAATTACTACGGCCACTCGAGGTAACTGTCATTATAAACCTAAATATAAGTGGAAACTGCTGCTTTGGGTTTAGATTTCTTCTGTGAAGGTTTTAAATTTTTTTTTTTGTTTAATTTTACTACAAAGTATTTCATACTGCTTATTTTCATTTTAGTTTACTATAATAAACCTGCTAATATGGCTAAAAATATTTCTGCTCTGTGCTTCTAATATGTTTTCAACAGTTGCGTAGTGACAGGAGCAGCCTTAACCTCATGGATCTCTTTGTAAAAACAGGTAGTAATAAGAATACATGGGCTTTGAATAACTCACAGTCCATGGCCATGCCCACAGCGATGCACTTCTTAAAGCGGCACAACTGGCACTGGTTGCGGGTGATCTTGTCAATGATGCAGCAGCCTTCATATTTACAGGAGTAAGCTGGATGGAGGTTCTTCTGGATGGTCCTGCGGAAGAAACCCTGAAGAGAGCAAAGGAAACCACAGAGACAGAACGAGCATTCAGAGATTGAGGGAAACGCAAATGCAACTCCATAACTTTATAATGAAATCCACCAATGAAGTGTTCTTGTGATTTGATTAGCATAAAACAAGTGCATTCATTGGCTTATATCACATGGCAGGCTGATGATTGCAGTTTGATTAGAATCACACTAATTAAGTGGTTTACAAAGAAATGTTTAAGCAGAATGTGCCAGGGAGGCAGGTAAGAAAAGTGACTCCTCTATTTTGTAAAATCCTTCTGAATACATATCAAAATAAACTGCACAGCAAGGAAGAAAAACATGTATCTATATCAATATCAATAGGACTCTCAGGGTTTGTGTATCCCCTGAAGTTAATTTCTGCTTTTTAACACCACAGCAGGATTCCAGTGTGCCTCATTTTCCATATGAGTACGGCAGAGGCCATTTTTAGAGAGCGGGGACAGGCTGCTCTACGGGACACCAATCATTGGATAATAAAGCTCCGCTCAGCGGATACCAACAACTGCCATCAAGAGGATTCCTGTCAAGTCCTTTTCTGTACAGTCCTGTGAATCCATTTTTTTTTTTTTTTTTCATTTTTTAAAAAGGGAAATAATGTTCTGTTTTGCTATAGGCCTTATTTCCTGGATGATAACCAATACAGACAACAAAGCTTATAGTCAATTCATTTCAAAAGCTTAGTATGAAACCTGATTTCTTTATTCTTTATTTGGTATTCTAGTTTTTAAGACTTATCATCACATTTTCTAACTTCAAGGCAGCTGTTTTCTGTTCAAAATTAGCTTTCAAAGACTTGAACTCTGTTGAGACAGAGGGGTTGTGTGCCGAACTATTTCATTACAATGTCATTTCCAGGAGTCTCCTCTACTTGCCATGCAACTGCTCAGATTGTGCTAAGCTAACTGACAGACAGATCTAACGTTTCACTAGCCTCGCATTGCCAGACCTTCCCCCACAGCGCTGCGGAGGAGGAAGGTCTGGCTAGTCCACACAGCATTCTGGGATCGGAAAAAAACGTGCTCTGGTTTATTGGCATTTCTTTAAACCAATCACAATCGTCTTGGTAAGCGCCGGACGGAGCAACAGCGCCTCTGCAAAATAGTCTCAGGAAGGAACTTGTTTTGGTGGAACGTGTGTACGTTCAAAGGTTGTTTTAGTCGTGCAACAGAAAACTCAGATTGGACAGATAGTCTAGCTAACTGTCTGGATTTACCCTGCAGAGATCTGAGGAGCAGTTAACCATAGTCCTCACAGATCCACCGGAGTTTAAAATTCCAACACAAAGAAAGCCCAAGGTAACGGACATCCGGCCGAAATGAGGGACAATCGGCAGAATTTCCGTCGGTAACTGAGCAATCCCTGAAGTGGAACATCGTGTATATAGACGTTACACATTTCGCCAAAAAGCAAATAAGCGGATTTCTCAAAATATTGAATTATTATTTAAACAGCTGGCTACTGAACTGCATAAAAATAGCTGTGTGCAAATCAATCTAGACTGGGTAAAGATGTGCAAGATGCTTGGGACTTTCTGCATTCTGAGTTTGATGTTGTGGACAAACATGCTCCCTGGAGAATTACAAAGGTCAAGGGTAAACATCTTCCTTGGATCAGCCCCGAACTTATTAGTCCGTTTAAGCAGAGGGACAAAGCGTGGTCAACATTTCGTCAGACTGCTGATTGGGAAATATACAGGCAGTTGAGAAATTTGAGCAAGACAAAAACTCGTAATGCTAAATCAAACTACTACAGAGAATGTCTCACTAGTGATTTTAAGAATCCTAAGCAATTTTGGAAAAAAATCTAAACCATTATTAATACATCAGATAAACACTGTATTAATTGAATAAGAGTGGCTGATACAATACTTCATGACTTTTTATCTATTGCCCAAGCATTCAATCAGCATTTCTCCTCGGTCTGTTCTAACTTATTACCTAGCTCTCATTGGACTACAAGTTCCTTTGGTATAACACTTGGACTGCTTCTTTTTTCTATTTATATAAATGATTTACCATCAATTTTTAATAACTGTTCAACTTTATGCCGATGACACTGTCATATATATACACATCTAAACACAATCTTCATTATCCTTCAAGATTGGCTTTTACATAATAAATTACTGCTTAACAAAAAAAAGTCCTATTATATTATCTTTGGTACCAGACCAAAACTCAAATCAAAATCTGGTTCCTGTGTAATAACCTGTAATGATGGATCTTCTCAGCATAAAGTTGATAAGATTAAATATCTGGGTGTATGGCTTGATACTGAACTCTCATTCAAATTGCACATTGAGCAAGTGTTACGCAAAGTGAACTTTGGAATCAACGTTTTATATCGAGCTCGGAATTGCTTTACGCGCAGTACTCTTATAAAAACTTGCCTTTCAACTTATACTTCCAATGATTGACTATTGTGATGTTGTATATCAAAATGCATTTAACTCAGACTTAACTTGTTCCACTTAACACAGTATATAATAGACTTTGTAGATTTGTTCTTGGATGTCCTTATCTCACTCATCACTGTATAATGTATAATGCACTTAATTGGCCATCTCTAAATAGTAGAAGACTTAAATGTATTTATTTAAATTATCCTCCTTATTTTAAACAGTATCTTGTACCTTATACATCAAACTATGAAGTTCGGCACTCTACTGAACTCTACTTCTCTGTCCCGCGAGTTAAAAAAACAATTGGCAAAAGAGCTTTTAAGTTTAATGCTCCAGCAGATTGGAATAATCTATTTTATGAATAAAAGTTATTTGGTTTGTTTTAACATGCCCTGTCTGCTCACTTTAAGATAAACTGCCTCTGTTATTAAAGATGCATGTTATTTTTATATCTGTTGTTTATACCTAATGTTTATATTTGACTGTAGTTAGATATTCACTCATACTCTACTGTTTACTTATTTACTTACTATTGCCCATCTTGGCCTTTTGGTGGTTGTAATGTATTGATGAACATATGCAGGTGTTGGTGTTTTTTTTTTTTTTTTTTGACTTTTCTCTGTTGTTATGTAATTATTGTGTTATATGTTGGGACCCCCTCAAAAACGAGATGGTACATCTCAAGGGGTTTATCCTAATAAACAAATTTGAATTAATTAAATAAGAATGGTGGATGTGTGAACTGTAGTTTATTTTGCGCCAAACCCACATACGTATAGCCTACTAGGCTAGGGCACAAAATGTGTATTTATCCCGTGGCTGAAAATAGTTCCCCAAAAATTCGCTGTTTACTTCTGTTTAAATCATGTTTTCCAAATCCTACAGTGCCCAGCAGTTATAGGAAATTACTGATCCTTTTTTAAAAACTTAACTATATATTTGTGACCCACTTTTAACTCACCCTTACACATTCAGTCAGAACCAGTGGGCCTGGGGCTGAGTGCCCCAGACAGGGTAGGAAAGACAGAAAGTTTTGAGAGACTGACAGAGACATGTCAAAACCAACAAACTCCATTCTAGCGAATACAAAAGGCTATTGTAAGAGCCTTTAATTGGTTAATTCAACCAGGAAAATTAAGTTAGACACAACAATACATGATGAAGTTCAGACAGGAAGATTACTTTTTAATAAGCTTGCTTCCTGTTTTAACTCAGTCAGCTGACTAGGCATTCACAATTTCATTTGGCCATGGCCTCTGTTAACCAATATAATCCTGTTACTATCTTTGATATTCATATGGAACTTCACGTTACCAGCTCATGAAAATATACATTTTACTGAATGGACTTTTCACATTTATTTTCAGCTTTGACTATACTGTGCAAAAACAAAAGACTTGGAGCTTGAACACCTAAGAGCATCAGATATTGTTGTGTGTCGACAGCACTTCTGAAAGGCGGTATGAGCTGATACGTTTGTTGAAATTGAAGTACATTTGTTCCGTGAGACGGATGACTAAAAAAAGCTTCAGACAATTCTGCCAGTGTTGATTAGCCTCAAGGTTCAAAGGGTGGTACTGTGACAGCAAAAAGGAACATCAAGGATGCAATTCCAAAATAGTCACAGCCATTTTGAGCTGGAGCCACATCTTTCAAATCTTGTTTGTAAACGTGAGCTTCATAAGTTGGTTGAAAAAACTGTCTCCAGTTGACTTTATTGTGTGTTTGTGGTTTTGGAAAAGGCTAAAAAAAAGACACCGCAATCCAAATTCTACATACTGTATATGGAGTGTCTCTCTTACTGCAGCCCATTGCAAACAGCTTCAACATGTGGAGAAAGCCAAAGTTTGACAGGCCTGCGTGCCTAAATATACTAAGCTAGAATTGGACAATCACTATTTGGGAAAGTGGTTTGTTGCAGTGGTTCCCAACCTTTTTGGTCTGAGGTCCCCCTGTCAGATGAACTCACGTACCACTTCATCAATTCCCAATGTTTTTTTTAACACAATTCATATCAATGGATATTGTAGATATTTTTTTTCATACAACCAAACTGTCAACATTTAGGTTGGTTTGGTTTGGTTTTGTTTCAACCCTTTATCCATTTGGCCAGTTTTAGTAGTAAACAATAGTTTTAGCTAACTATTTGAACTGTTTAGTCAGTAGTTTAAGCTAACCATTTGAACCGTTTAGTCAGTAGTTTTAGCTAACTATTTGAACTGTTTAGTCAGTAGTTTAAGATAACCATTTGAACCGTTTAGTCAGTAGTTTTAGCTAACTATTGGAACTGTTTAGTCAGTAGTTTTAGCTAACTATATGAACTGTTTAGTCAGTAGTTTTAGCTAACTATTGGAACTGTTTAGTCAGTAGTTTTAGCTAACTATATGAACTGTTTAGTCAGTAGTTTTAGCTAACTATTGGAACTGTTTAGTCAGTAGTTTTAGCTAACTATATGAACTGTTTAGTCAGTAGTTTTAGCTAACTATTGGAACTGTTTAGTCAGTAGTTTTAGCTAACTATATGAACTGTTTAGTCAGTAGTTTTAGCTAACTATATGAACTGTTTAGTCAGTAGTTTTAGCTAACTATTGTAACTGCTTAGTCAGTAATTTTGCTAACTATTTGAACTGTTTAGTCAGCAATTTTAGCTATATTTCTACCATTTATTCATTACTTTTAGCTAACTATTTCATCTGTTTTGTCAGTACTTTTAGCTAACTATTTCAGCTGCTTATGCATTAATCCTAGCTATTTATTTTTACCATTTATGTATTCATTACTTTACAGCGGACGTTAAAGTGGATATTTTCTTTTAATCAAATCAAATTGTCTACTTTTTCAAATTAGTTGAGCTCCTCCACAATCTTTCCCCCTACCCTCTGGCACGTTCAGAAGTACCCCCTGGGGTACAAGTACCCCTGGTTGGGAACAGTCAACTCAAGTCTCATCTTTGTCAAAGATCATTTAGTAACAGGGAGATGATGTACTGTACCTTGCAACCCTCGCAGGTGATGCAGCGGTAGTGGTAGCCAGTCGCCTTGTCCCCACACACAACGCAGGGCTCATCTTTCTCCAGGTAGCTGGGGATGTACCCTGGAACAGAGACACTAAGAGCTATAGGAGAGGAGGAGGAGGTTGAAGAGGAAGACAGGGTGGAATGGGAGAAAGGTGAACAATGAATGGGAGCGAGGGACATCGGTCAGAAGGTGAGCATGATGAGGTACGTGAAAGGGTTTGAGTGATGAGGGAGGGGGAGGGGGCCGGAAAGGAAGGAGAAGAAGAGTGGTGGTGATGAGAAGGAGGAGATGAAGGGAAGGAGGAGTGGAGGAGGAGAGGAAGGAAGGGGGCTGAGTGTTATCACAGGGGCCTTAACGAAGCTCCTGTGGATTGGGCCCCAAGAGACTGTGATCCAGGATAGAACATATCTAAGACTGGCACTTTTCTGCACACACAGACCTGATATCATAACAGCTTATGAGGTTTACGGTGATGGATGACAAAGGGACTATAAAATGCATGCAAAAAAAAAAGAAACGAATACCTTGTATAAAGAATTTATAAAAAACAGAACTATAGAAGCAGAAAACAGTACAAAAGATACAAAAATAAATTGACTAGTATCATGAGGATATGTAAGAAAGATTATTATAATAAAATATGAATGTGTTAAATAATATTATGAGTAATGGATCAAAGAATATAAGCTACCCTCAGTGTTTTATAGACAATGATAGGACTGTTGCAATATGAATGATGTGGTTAATGGTTAACAATTTCTGGCTGAAGGAATTAATAATCCACAGCCAGAAGGAGAGGGAAGGTTGTGTATTTTTTTTAGACAGCAACCCAAGCTCAATTTTTTTATAAAGCAGCTGATGAAAGACAATTTTGACATTGTTAGCAAATGTAAGAATAAAAAGGTCTACAGATGATGTAATGATAAGTAATGATGATTGATATGTCTTTAATCAAGGATTCAATTTTGATATTCTTTTGAAGAATGTACAATGGGGCTGATATACTGTTCGTAGGATAAATCCTTGTGTCTAATTCTACTCAAAGCATAAATGTGATTAATCAAGTCATCAATAGAGTCTCCAATGTGCTTTGCTGTAGAAGAGGCGTTAATTGCTTAATCATGGTACACTTAAAGGGAAGAACCTTTATTTAACTATTTTGAAATTGTCTCTTTAAAGCATTCTTAAATATAATCCCCCAACCTTTGATAAATATACTGTAGATTTCAACAATAGGCAGAATGCCTAATGCTTTATTGCTGTAAGTCTTTAGCCTGCCCACATTTGGCTTCAAAATGTGTCAAAAAATAACAATAAAACAGGGCTGCATGTTGTATTCACACCAACCTATAAAAAGAGTTAATACTACTAGTACAGCACTAAAGAAAACACTGCGGTTACCTGCCACTGGTTAACTTATTTCTTAAAGGCCATATCCAAAAGAATTGGATTGAAACCTTTCAAAATGATTGTCAGGGCTTTTAACACTAAACAACAAATACATTCATATGATTCATGATATTTTCCTACGCTGATAGGTAATGTTTGTGAGCACACAAGTAAAACCGCCTATTATTGTAATTATAATCACGTGAACAAATGCGGATTCTTCAGCCGGAGGGTCACATAAAAATGTTTAGTGTGTAAATATATCCTTGTTTTATAGGGTTTAACAGTATCGATTGCTTTGATTTAATAGGATACCTCTTATTAAATTTAAGGACCTATCAGTTTTTTCATCTTTGATTAAAGATATATTATATAATATCAGCGCTCCATCTAACCCCTGACCGCTATGCCTCTTCAGAGCAGAGCGAAGAAAGCACCGCAATTTTACTTCACCGGCAAGCAAACACTGAATATTACAGATGGCAGATCTTTTTCTCTCCCCTTTCATAGTTATTAACTGCTGTCTGGGTGGAAAGACCATTTCAAACAACATATAAAAAAAGTGTATATTGGAAATAATGACCAACCCTGCCTTTAATCAGTGACACGGACATCTAATTTGGTCGCCTGTCAATGGCGTAATTTACAGTAACCTTTAATCCCTCTAGTCGCTCTATCTTCCGGAAAAACACAGAGAACACCCAATGATACGTTAGAGAGTAATTGTAAATCGTACAATGTCACATTAGAATTACACTCAGTAGCAGTAATACTGCTGTTTTTCTGCCACAAATCATTCTTTTTTAACCAATTACATGGCACCTTGAAACACAGCAACACAGTAGAGACCTGATTTATTGATATGAAATTTAATATCGATCTAGTTTACTACTATGTGCTATGTTGACAAGTGGCTCATGGTAATGCTTGGTGGCTAAAACGTACAGTAACGTTATAATGTTACAACGCTATTTCATTACAATGGCATGACAAAACATGAAGAAACGTTACTAAACGTAACATGAATAAAACTTTAATACATCGTCGTCCGTGAACAGATACACTTTCAGATACATTTTCATGGGCAATGGTGGTTGTGACGACAACTCCCGTGATCCCACACAACTTCACGAGGTCATCAAAAAAACTCCCTTTTGATTGAGAGACCCCTATCGGCAGAAGAGTACATATTGTACGTTTAAGTAGGCAGGATTTGTTACAAGTGTTGATCATGTATAATTGGTAAAAATGATTGCTAAATGAAGTTTTAAACTGTAAATCACAATCCTGTCAAAACCCTAATTTTGGTAGTTCCGTACTTAGTCCTGTCCCTTAAGAGGCCTGTCTACAGCTCTACTCAAACATACAAAGGGTATCTAAGTTTTTTTTTTTTTTTTAACCCTATTTTCCTATGTTTTTGTGTGTAAGTGACTGATGGGAACAACAATCTTTGAAATTGGTCAAGTACTGAGCGAGAAAGCTGTTAACGGCAGGCGCAAACCGGCTAAAATGTAATCCTATAGGGCAAATGTGCATTGCCAATTTAGTCCAGATAAAGTGCAGTTGTTATTACACGTCTGACAACATTATGGAAAGGATCCCTACAGAAATAGATGTTTTTTAAAAGAGTAAAATCCTCTTAGTTTAACCAGAAACATCTCTGAGATGGCTATTGCTAAACCTACCAGATTAAAAAACAACATACTTTTAGCGTGTAAACTGTGTTTATTTTAACCAAAACTAGAGTTGAGATTGTATGAAAAGTGGAAAGACAAACCAAAACGGCTTTTCATAGTTTTATTTTGTGTCTGTCAACTTTGAATTAAGTGTATTTTACGATGATAAAATTACAGTTTATTTACACGGAGTCTGGTGGCTTTAGCGATAGCAATTTCGGGGCTGTTTTGAGTTAAATAAAAAGGATCTTATTCTTTGACAGAAAGGTCAACCTCCTTAGAAATTCTTTCCATAAAGTTATCAGACACATCAAAAGGTGCGCAATTTCCCTATTAACATACATTGCAGCTTGTTTCGCTGACTGCCGACTGCAGCGGTCTTGCCTAATACTGGACCAATTTCAAAGATTGTTGTTCCCATCAGTCACTTACACACAAACACATATGAAAATAGGGGATAGAAAAAAAACTAAAGAAACTTACCCTTCAAGCTCAGCTTTTGGTCACCTAGGTGGGCTAATTTGTGTTGAACAAAGCCTCTGAAGGGAAATAATAAAAAAAAAATAAAATGATGAGAAGGAGATTATCATAGTAATGACACGTAGGGCACCATTGAAAGCCCAGGGGAGCCATCTGCGTCGTGATGGGCTACACTGAACACTGGGTAAATCTCCCAGCATATCAAAAGACTAAGCAGCTTAAAAGAAACCTTGAATTGTGTAAACTTGTTTTGATGTGAGACGTGAAACACAAAGAGGCAAAGGTGGAGATGATAAATTCTTACCAGACACGCTCTTCACCGAACACTGGCTGTTCTTACACTTTCTTTTCGGCACATCTGGCCACCTGGGAGGGGGGGGGGGGGGGGGAAAGGAGAGAGCAATGTTACAATGCAAAAAACATTGTGTTGAAAACACATTATTTTTCATTATCCATTAATCCACCATTTTGCTTAATTGTATCATTTCCAAATATAAATGTACAAAAAAAAAAAAAAAGTTCTTACGTTTTAAAATTTCTTATTTTTCTGATCTTAAACAACAAATAATTCTAATAATCTTACACTGGACAATAACTTTTCAATTAATCTGCTTTCAAACACGTAATCTCAGCCTCCAATATTTTAATGACAGGAGAAAGATAGCAAATAAAAAAAAAATTATCTCATCAAACCAACTCACTGAAGCTTAAAACTGCAGTGGGTAGAACGCAAAAAAAAAACGCCAGAATTTGAAGTAGAGTAAGGCCGGCGACACAGGTGGCCTGGGTGCGTCAGCTGTGTGGCGTGTCCATTTTTATTTTGGCTCCCATGTTAACAGGTTAGAGCTTGCACACTGCCTGCGTGACACGCACGTCTCAGGTGCAGCTCGAACGCGTGCATGCTAGAAATAGGACCGACGCCTATTTTTCACGCGACACGTAAGCGTGTTGGAAGTGTTTCCATTCAAAATAGAATAGGAAAAGATGTTTATATGTCATTTTGACACGGATACATTTAATAAATGACATTTTGATGTTTGAAAGTCTCTAGGTTTTGACAAATGCAGATATAAATGTAATTTTAAAAAATAATAATAAATAATTATCGATTTTCAAATATTGCACCTGTCAATACAGGATAATATACACAACGAAATATTCTATAGCCTATTTTGCCCTCAATACTGCCGATGTTGTCTTTGCTGTAATCAAATCAGTATATATTTATGTTTAACATGAAGTATACTACTGCTTGAGTGCAGTTTATCAATGGGAAACATACATGTGTACAGACAAGGCTAGCAGCAGCAGCGTCATGTCAGACACGTTTCTGGTGTGCAAAGACATAGAACACGCCATGCAGCCGCCACGCAACTGACACGCAACAGAAATGCCACGCTCACGCCACGCAGGCAGTGTGTATAACACTGACAAACAAATACAGTGAGCTAAGAGAAGCTAAAACGCTACACAGAGCTTTGTAGAGCAGCAAAGTTGGCCGATTATTCTTTGTGGATTAAAAAAAATTCAACAGCACCCAACTTTTCCATACTAACAAACAACAAAAAAAGAAAACAAATATTTGCTTGGCTGTTTTGGTCACCCCTAAACAGCTTGACTGGAGCACGCACGCACGCACCTTCCCTACTATCTCTTTCTATAATTCTCCATCTATCTTTTGCCACTCTGACAGGATGGAGTCTGCATTTGCTCCTGGCAGCAGATTTGGATTAACGTCCTCTCTCCCTCCCTTTTTTTTTATTTTTATTTTTTTATTACTATCTATCCCCATGTCTGGCTGTTTGCTCTACCCCCCCCACCATTCTCATTTTCCTTCTCTCGTCCACAAAATCTTTCTCTGTCCCTCCCACTTTGGCTACCACTCATTTCTTCCTGTCTGCTCCTTCAACTTTTCTTCTTTCCTCCCAGACATTTCTCCTCTCCTCTCCTCCTTTAGCAGTGTTAGGTAACATGCTCTCCTCCCTTCTTCCCTTCCCTCCCTCCGTTCCTCTCTCTGGCTGTCAAATCCACTTTCCTCTTCCAACCAAAAAAAGAAAAATCCTCTGACGTCTCTTCCCCCCCCCCCCCCCTGTTCTTGCTTCGCTTCACGGTCGAGCAGACTTATTAATTCTATTGCTGTGCACATGGCCAGGCAGTAACATGGTGGGAAACTGTCTGGTCTCTGATCACTGTGAGGTGAGCTGCTACCATAACAGAAACACCCACATTATTATATCTGCCTCTATTACAGTAATTCAATAAACGTCATTTTGTGGAGCGTGTGACAGTGATGACAGTGTCTCCATGACAGGAGGTAAATACTCAAATTCGTTGGATGGTGGTGGCATAAAAACATTGGGAGGCCTAGTCTGCCCTACAAAACAAAAAGGCAGTAACTGCATTTTTGGTCAAAAATGAGTTATTATCATTTTCATGACATTCAAGGCATCCTTTGTTATGTGACAAAACATCTTATCTCAAATATGTGTTGTTTTGGAGAAAAATGGTAGTCGTTTGTACAGTAACTGCAAAAAGCCTAATGTGAAACAAAGCATAAGTACAGTAACATCCATTACTGTATTCTTGTTATGTTTAACCTAACAAAAAATAACCGTGTTGCTGCGCAGTGAAGTTACTGTTTCCATGGTGAACACACACACTGATTTCGCGGCATCCTCACGAGACGGTTTTAACATTTGCGATTTCACCCTTCTAACTTCACACAAATTTTGTTTGAGATGGCACAAAGCCGGGTAAAGAAGATGGTCGAACTGGCGTTGAAAAGAAAATACCAGGAGAACGGTAACAGTGACAGATTAAACATTTAGAGGCTAGGCTATCACAATATAAACACCTGTCAGCCGCCAGGGCGGGACTTCCTCTCAGAGTTCCATTCAGATAGCATTATGCTAATCATTAGCATAATGCTATCTGAACACCCCCAGACACACATTAATCTAATACTCACACATAATAATGTGGTCCTATTCAAAATAAATTGTCCCCATTTGGGCCTTGATACAGCTTAGCAATGTGAGACTTTAAGCAGCCGTTTCAGCACCAGAACAGCTTCCAGGTGGAAAATATTGACCTAAAATGGTCAAATTAGTTTTGGTTTTGGTATATTCATGTTCAGGAAAACAAATGGTTCCAATTATTTCAAATACAGTGTATCTAACATACCCAGAGCCCAAGTTGTGGCAAAATTGTTTTTGGAGAATCTGTAGTTACTGCCTTTTTCCTTGGTATGGTGCCACGTTTTTGGTAAGTAATACAAAGCAAGAATACAGTAACTGCAAAATAGGGGTAAAATATCAAATTAAATATGCGGATTGATATGTACAAAGAATAAGCTAATATAAAGTAACAAAAACAGCCACATGTCCAATAATCTACCTACAACCACTTAGCTGGATGACAGGATAACTTTAAAGTCATTTTTCTCAGTTCTGCACTCTGCGTAGTTACTGCCTTTGTGCTTTGTAGGGCAGTAGTGTCATGAGTCAAAGCAGGCATACAGTATATTGAGTAAAAAAAAACTAAAATACTACAATTGTACAGTAAAAATAAGTTGACATCTTTAAAAACAGCGAGACTCTGCAATTTAAAGCTGGATTAATCCATCCCTGGCCACTAGGGGGCAGCAGAATAGGTTGAAAACATATCTTATCGTTTTGATGCTGAACGTGCTAGCAAACAGTTGCCTATTTACACATGAAGAGGATTCAGAAACATCGTCATCCCATTGGAATTTTGTTTATGACCACCTGACAGAGGGAAGTCCAGTATTTACACTTTTATTTTTTGCTGCATTTTGGTCTCCACCAACTCCTCAAGGAAATGTTTTGATTCTTTTGCTGCTAAACGCTCCACTTTGTTCACCAGCTAGTTGCTGCCTTTGTCCGTGTCATTATTGTGGGCAGGTAGCGCACAGTGGGTTTATCAAGCAAAGTTTGGGCTGGATAACCAAAACAATGAGTAAAAAGAGGCTAAAGTGTTCTGTTTGCTAAGCCTTGTCCTCTTACTTTTGCTCTCAAGCTTTCCATTGATGCACAGCACATGCAGTTAACAATGACAACGATGAAAGAAAAATGTAATTCTGCTTGAAATCAGTCATTTTCAGTGGGTCCTTGAATTGATACAGGAGTAGACACAAGCAGTCCTCTAATTGCTAGCCAAAGTCTAGGGATGCAAATTTTAAGCAATATATGTAATCGATAGTCGGCCGCCTTAACAATCGATATTCGATTAGGCTAGATTAATTATTAATAATGACCGATGTTCGACGCAAAATCAGAGTATGCCAAATTAGGCTTTATTTTTGGTTTTCAAGCGGGCCAAAAAAAACACCATCGAGACTTGACACCTTTCATAGTAAACAGTTATTTACTCCATTGCTGTTAAAAAATATTGATTAGTGCAGCTTTAAAACCACTGTGTATTAACTCTTTTTGAAAATGTCATACTGTGGCGCCCCAGTAGTAGCATCAAAAAATACATTGTGGCAGACAGCAATGCATGCTGCTACAAAGCTACAACAATGTTTCCTTTAGGCTTTTTTTTAGCAGTGGGGGCAGATGTGACGGAACCCCCCCGTCCCGCGCCCCACCGCCAAATGTTTTATGCATTAAACGGAACACTTCGCTGCAACACAAATATATTTATTCACCTCTGTTCAAACACAATGAGGCATATTTTCATTTCGTTTTGATTGAACTATATTTTTGAGGAACTGTAGGTCTACAAAATGAATTTTACAAGAAATTGTTCATAGGGAAACCAAAACCCAAAGTAGACTATAGTATGAAACCATTCATAATAAAACTAATTGCATATTTGCCTCAGTGGCAAAGTTGGCAGCCTTGCTGTGTGCATTTGATTTTTCTTGGCTTTTGGAAAAATAACTCCAAAGAGGTGGCCCATTAATGCTGAGTAGCATACATGCTGTAGATGGTCCCCCTGCAACACTAGAACGGCAGGGACGGTCATTTTGACCGTTTTGAAATGTATATGTGTAATAACTTTGTTAAATAAAAAAAAATACAATCCTGCTGGTACCTGACTTTTCATAAGAGTCTGTATTTTCATTTAAAATTGTTTTTATATACATTACACAAAAGGCAAAAAAAATACAATCACTTTTACCTATTTTGACCATACACTGTCATAGTGACCGCTCGTATTTTCGCGGTTTTGTTTTTAATCGTTTGCGTGGTTGAAGATGCATCTTGGTTGCTTAGTAATAATCTTACATAGTCTCTGTCAGAGAAACGTAACTAGCGGTCTTGAGTAACAAGTGTGGGCATCACCGATGGGCCGAAGGCAAAGCCAGAGTCGGTAACGTAGGCTACGGCGTGCATAGGCGCCGATGTATGTTTTCCTCCGTGGGTGCTCACGGGCGCATGCCCTTAAAAAAAAAAAAAAAAGTAGTATAAAATTTTTTGCATTTCAGAACCTTAGGAAACTGACAGCGGCCGATACAAACATAGGCGTCGATTTCGGTGGGGACGGTGGGTACGCGTACCTACCAGATTTCATCATTTTGTACCCACCACTTTTTTTGAAAACCCTGAGCTCAATTTAGTTAAAAAAAAAAAGTCCATAAGACATAATTCTTGAGCAACAGATGCCAAAAAATCCACAACAATCTCTATCCCCACACACACACACACACACACACACACACACACACACACACACACACACACACACACACACGCACACACACGCACACGCACACACGCACGCGCTCTGCTGCGCTGGCTGCCTGTCGGGACATTCTGCTTAACGTGAAAACAAGCTTAGCATGGTTTAATGTACCTAAACAACGAGCAATCATCACCACATTTCTCATGGCCATATCTTGTCATGAACACTTAAGTCTGTCAAAAGAACTAAACCGAAATCCAAGGATTATAGAAGTTATCTCACATTAGCGTTGTCTTCTTCATTGGCGCCTATGGCGAGGAAAAAGCTTGTACCAATGATCAATGATCAATGATTACCAAATTTCTCTCTCATATTGCTCCTCAAAACCACTGAAAACTGTCAAAAAATCAAACCAGAAATGTGGTGATCACTGATCTTTGTTTAGGTACATTAAACCACGTTAAGCTTTCTCACGTTATGACTTATAAACCCCATGAGAACCGTGGGGAGTCAACCCACAGGAGGCATTCAAGAGACGCTGTGATTGGTGGATAGGATATGGAGCAGGGCACTGACAGCGACATAACCAATCACATTATGACAGACGCTCCACTTAGCACCAATTGCAATGTTTAATTTTAAATGAATGTAGCCTACTGGCAGTCTGGCACACGTGGATGCTTGGTACAGTGGGGCTCAAAAGTTTGGGCACCCCAGGTAAAAATTTGTATTAATGTGCATAAAGAAGCCAAGAAAAGATGGAAAAATCTCCAAAAGGGATCAAATGACAGATTAGACATTATTATAATATGTCAAAAAAGTTAGATTTTAATTCCATCATTTACACTTTCAAAATAACAGAAAACAAAAAAATGGCGTCTGCAAAAGTTTGGGCACCCTGCAGAGTTTATAGCATGCACCGCCCCCTTTGGAAAGCTGAGACCTGACAGTGTCACAGATTGTTCTCAATCATCGTCTGGAAAGACCAGGTGATGTCAATGTCAAAGGTTTTAAATGCCCAGACTCATCTGACCTTGCCCCAACAATCAGCACCATGGGTTCTTCTAAGCAGTTGTCTAGAAAACTGAAACTGACGCTCACAAAGCGTTTTCAGATGCCAATATCCTCTGTTCGGAACGTAATTAAGAAATGGCAGTCATCAGGAACAGTGGAAGTTAAAGAAAGATCTGGAAGACCAAGAAAAATATCAGACAGAACAGCTCGCAGGATTGTGAGAAAAGCACGATCCATCCAGAAAGATCTGGCAGACACTGGAGTTGTGGTACACCATTCCACTATAAAGAGATACTTGTACAAATATGGTCTTCATGGAAGAGTCATCAGAAGAAAACCTCTTCTACGTCCTCACCACAAAAATCAGCGTTTGAAGTTTGCAAATGAACATATAGACAAGCCTGATGCATTGTGGAAACAAGTTCTGTGGACCGATGAGGTTAAAATAGAACTTTTTGGCCGGAATGAGCAAAGCGTTTGGAGAAGAAAGGGCACAGAATTTAATGAGAAGAACCTCTGTCCAACTGTTAAGCATGGGGGTGGATCAATCATGCTTTTGGGTTGTGTTGCAGCCAGTGGCACAGGGAACATTTCACGAGTAGAAGGAAAAATGGATTCAATAAAATTTCAGCAAATTTTGGACGCTAACTTGATGCCATCTGTGAAAAAGCTGAAGTTAAAGAGAGGATGGCTTCTACAAATGGATAATGATCCTAAACACACCTCAAAATCCACGGTGGATTACATCAAGAGGCGTAAACTGAAGGTTTTGCCATGGCCTTCACAATCTCCTGACCTCAACATAATTTAAAATCTATGGAAAGACTCTTGGCTGGCTACAAAAAGAGTTTACAAGCTGTGATACTTGCCAAAGGGGGCAGTACAATGTATTAATTCTGCAGGGTGCCTAAACTTTTGCAAACGCCATTTTTTGTTTTCTGTTATTTTGAAAGTGTGAAATATAATGATGGAAATAAAATCTAACTTTTTTTGACATATTATAAGAATATCTAATCTGTCATTTGATGCCTTTTGGAGATTTTTCCATCTTTTCTTGGCTTCTTTATGCACATTAATACAAATTTTTACCTGGGGTGCCCAAACTTTTGAGCCCCACCGTATTTTCCGTGGGTGCCGGCGTCTATGACGTCGTGGATGGACTCTGTTCTGAATCAGAAGAAAAGCTCTGTGAAAGGCGGTCTACGTGTTCATATAACTTTATACATGCTACAACTGGCTGGAATCATTGCAAACATCCTCTCCAAGGAGTGCACCAGCTGTAAAATGTCCCCGAGGCAGTTCATGCAGCAACTGGCAAAGTAGCTGAGAGCGGAGTTTATGGAGGAAAAAAGGGCAGCGGCGCATGGTCCGAACAGCGCTGCGCACCACAACAGACACCAAAACGGAGGCAGTGCCAGGTTATGTTAGCTTATAAATGTTCAAATAAAATACTTTTAATTGTTATTTGGCTGTGAATTATGTTTCGGGACATGAATGTATGAAATAATCACGGTTTAGCCTAATATGCCATGATATGAATTATTGAAACACGTATTAGGCTACTACTCAAAAGTATAATTAAAATCGTTAAAATGTATATGTCGGTGTTATTACGTTGTTCTAAAGATATCCTAAGACAATACATGCATTAATATTGTTATTGGGTATTTATCATGAGAGATTATAGAATTTGGAATCTGGCGGTTAAAATGACCGCTCATGGCAGTTCTAGTAGTTATGGAATTCCGGCACCTCCAGTATCTTGATGCAGTGTAACTACTTCAGCATGTAAATAATGCACCTAAAATATAAACGTGAGCAAGGGCGTTGTATTGAATCAACAGCCACGTGCAATTTAGCTAGCAGGTGAAGGTGAAACTAAAAATGTGCAAGAACTACAAACTAATACAGGCTTAAATGAACTGACAACATAAGTTATACGACTTACAGTTCTCAAGGATGCACACATGCCATCTCAACTGTATGACGGAGCATTAGGGCCATATCAAAAGAAAAAAAATAAGGAGGAAGAATTCTTTTATTTATTTTGCATTTCGAGAATAAAGTCGAAATGTCGAGAATAAAGTCAACATGACGAGAATAAAGTTGAAATATTTTTTAGAGAATAAAGTCGAAATGTAGAGAATAATGTCGAAATGTCGAGAATAAAGTCAACATGACGAGAATAAAGTTGAATATACTTTTTTGAGAATAAAGTCGACATATCGAGAAAAAACAAGTCGGACGTTTGAGAATACTACTAACTTTACTTATAGTATTTTACAAAATGCATGAACTCTTTCTCTTTTAGCGCATATGGTGATAAGTATTAGGACTTTGAAGAGATTGTGCCGAAAATTGCGTCTCTTCAGAAGGAGAAACCACACAAACTTGGAAGAGGTGGCCTTATTCCTGCAAACTGAAATAGCTCGTAATGGACAGATGCAAGGGTATCGATGGTTACACCTACGTGCAATACAGAGAGGATAGGTTGTATCACAATACACAATAAAACAATTGATCAACTTGTTTGATCCTGAAGGAGTGGCGCTCCGGCGAGCGCGGCACTCCAAGGATGTAACCCATATCTATGATGATGCCTACATGGCAGCTGGCATGGCGGACAGTCGCTCTAATGTGATTAAGTGATAAAGGAGTTGAATTTATTCTCGTCATTTCAACTTTAATCTCGACATTTCGACATTATTGTCGAAATGGTATAGTTCAACTTTATTCTCGTCATGTTGACTTTATTCTCGACATTTCGACTTTATTCTCGAAAAAGTATTTCAACTTTAATCTCGTCATTTCGACTTTATTCTTGAAATGCAAAATAAATTAAAAAAATATCTTCATCCTTATTTTTTTCCCTTTGATGTGGCCCTAATGCTCCGTCGTACAACTGGGTCCTCCGGACAGCCTGTCTCTTTTTTCTTTCTCCCTTTTCTCCGAGTGGCACACATGCCCACTCGCGTTGTGAAGCGCGTGTCCGCGCTATTCTCCGATGTGCTCTCTAACAATCACTGCTGATAGACGGCTTTTTGTACATTTCTGATACCGTGGCGGGAGAAATCTAACCGTGGCGGACCGCCACTTGACAATCAACATAGAGGAAACACTGTACAAACCCGACAAACAGAGGTTTTAAATACACCACCCTGGGACCACGTGATAGATACTATGGAAAAGTGGCAATAAATGCAAATAGAAGACGGAGCAATAGACTCATTGCTCCATCCTGAGGGCATCAGCTGAAAGACCGTCAGCTGGAACATGCTGTGGTGGCTACTTTGAGGGAGTTTCTGTACCTATTCCCAGAGATGTGGACTTGAGATTTTGATGACTTGCAATTTAACAAAAAATCAATGACTTGAGACTTGACTTTGACTTGTAAGTCAATGACTCGAGACTTGAGGCATGATGACTCGGATGACTTGCGTGTATTCATAAGTTTGAATGTTAGCTGTTATATATAAAATAATATAATTTAATGTTGTTACGTTTCTGTGTAACTATCAAGTGAGCTAAGCAGCAGCAAAAAGTGATGGGGAGGGAATATTAAATAAATAAGTTATAATTTGTTTTTGCTTTGATTACATTAATTTCACTGAATATCAATAATTATAATACAGACTCAAATCATTGTCACACCTTTTGTATTGGTTATACAAACTAGACAATCATTTTATTACATAATACATTAACTAATACCTTGTCTATTCTATTTAAAATGAGCCGATACTACAGGTAAGAGTGTTTTATCTTGGATGTAAAAAAAAAAAGTTACATGATTTGGGACTTGACTTGCCTTGCCTTAACTAAGGACTCAACTTGACTTGACATAATCTGTGACTTGACCCAAAAAATACAACTCAAGACCAAATTACTTGAGACTTTACTTAGGCTTTGAGCAGAGATTATTTGGTCACAACACTGCTAATTACTTCAAGGAAAAAAAAAAAAAAAAAGACAAAATTAGTAGTAAAGGAATTGTAGAATCATGTTCTATTTGAGAATTACAGACATGTTATTAGATTAAAGTACTTTAATGTGATGATAGTTTGGAAATTAAATTTGTGGACTCTTGTTATGAACTCGAGACTAATGCATTTGTCAGCTGAACAATATTGCAAACGGACACAGAGGCCAGCCCTTCTGAACTCAACACACAGACGTTCCTTACTTTATTGGTTGTAAACATGCGCTACGGGATATGGACCATACACATTTTTCAACACACAGACAGACACAGAAATATATTCACACAAACACACCAACCTGTTGATGCAGTACGGCTGTAAGATATGCATGTCGCTCAATTTGCAGGAATCTCAAAAGAAGAGAATGCAACTCAGCGGCTCGTTTCTACTGTTTCAGCCTCCCAGCAGTCAGCCCGAGTCAGTGCACGTTTCCAATTCAGCCTTGTTAACATAAAAAAAAAACTGTTGTTGCTCGGTTTGAGTAGTATTGCAATAGTGCCACTTCTTTAAAAGCAGAAGTCTAAGTGTGTTTGGCTAACTGCAGCTTTCGTTGATCTATAAACCTCTAAGAGGAGGTCCTTTAATCTCCGGCCCCCGCCAAGATGAACCAACCTCCCAGTGACCTGAGCACTCGAGTCCATCCCAGTGAAGTACAGTAGAGTCTAGAGCGATCAGCTGAGATATCTGAGGCAATAATGGCTCTGCCTCAGACCTCCGGCTGCTGGAAGGAACAGCTACTTTGTTTATTTCCCTCTCCCCCCTCCCTCGTTCTCTCCCTCCCTTCTAGTTGCTTTGGTCCAGCCTCCCCAGCTCCCCCGTCTGTCGTCTGTCTGTGTGTGGTAACACACTCCCAGTCATCTTTGTACAACCCCTCTCGCTCCTTTTCACTTACTGCCTTTACTATTCTGTATTTATTTGATATTTCTCCTCTTTATTTCTTCTCCCCTTTCCTTTCCCTATTGTTCTATCTCCCCGTCTCTGTCACCTGGTCTATTATCTTTTTACAATGTTACTCCTGTCACTTTCTCCCTTCTATTCCGCTCTTTTCATTTTGTGCCCAGAAGAAAACAAAACCAAACAAAAGCTGACTATCTACATACAAACCCCGTTAAGCTTTAATGCTACTAGATTACATAACAGCAGGCTAATGCGGTCTCGCCAGTACAGCTGAGTGAAGTTGTATGAGGACACAGAGATACGCGATATGTCATCGATTCAATTAGACTGCACTATGACCTCACTTACCTCCAAGTATAATCATGAACAGTTATTGTCAAGGACCCAGTTATAGCAGGATTCAAAACTACAATGAACAGTGTTGTTAAAGGAACCCTATCAGGGTTCTTCTCCAGCATACAAGCTACACCACATGCTAAGCACCCTTCAATACTGTAAATTCTCAAATAAAAGTATTTCAATAATAGCCTAGGGTGTGGCTGGCAATGAAAAGGCTGGTTACTAGTAAAGGCTGGGTAAAAAACATCGAAAGAAGGTTGTAACTAAAATACTGTTTTCACTAGTTATATCCAGGCGCCCCTGTTTTGTTGTGTTTGTCAATCAATGCTAAGCTACCGCACACAGAAACGCATAGACACGCTTTGTCCGATGTGTTAACAACTGCAGCTAGCAGAGTTTATCCACTGCAGATAGCTGATTAATTACAGTAAGCTAACATTAGCTTCAGGAGTTGGTTGAAAACATTGTCTCTGGCTGATTTCTCAGTGTTTCCAGAATCACAACTGTGGTTAGCAAGCTAGTTATCTGGATATGCTAACATTTGGAGCTTACATTAGAGCATATACATGCACTGTTACAGCCATTCTGTATATCTTTGCTCTTGTATTTTTATTTTTTATAGTTTTAAAGAGGGTTAAAAAAACACCACCATCCAAACTTGACACCTTTAATATTAGACACAGGTATTTAATTCATTGCTGTTAAAAATACTGCGAACTAACTCTCTTTGAAAATGCCAAACTGTGGCGCCCCAGTGATAGCATAAAAAATACATTGTGGCAGACAGCAATGCATTCTGTTAAAAAGCTTTAAATGGTGCAATAATTACATTAAAACCGGCTTTAAATACACTCTGGGACCACATGGTGGCAATAAATGCAAATACAGGAGTCTATTGCTCCGTCCTGAGGGCATCAGCTGAAAGACCGTCAGCTGGAACATGCTGTGGTGTGGTGGCTTCGACAAAAGCTTCAGCATGGTTAGCATGGTTTATAAAATCACTAATATTGTGTTAACAACTGATATCATCTCCCGCACAATAAAAGAAAGGAAACGAAAGGAAAAGAAGAAACACATTTACATCAGCTGATTGTCAGGCTACAGACCGTCCTGTTCTACTGGTAAGGCACCACGTTAATTTTCGGAAATCTCACCAAATGAACATAGAGTACTACTTTGAAGGAGTTTCTGTACTAATTACCAAAGCAAAAGGAAGTTGTGATCAGTACCATCCCTGATTCCAAGCCGTTCTGCAATTACCTGTCACAATCTCTAAGTTCTGCATCTCTGTATTCTTTAATTTGTTTGTTGTGAAGGGCTTTTTGCTCGGAACACGTGAATCAGCTCATCAGATGACATTTTGGATGATGTTTTGCATGTACAGTGGCTCGAAGGCTTTTGACAGACGTAAAAAACTGAAAATCAAACTTGTTCCGAAAACTTTAATGACCGACTCCGAAACGTTCGTCGGTGTGTAAACGTGATTGACTCAGCGCAAGGTTGTAATACTTTTAAACATGTGACAATTTCAGGATAAAAAAAATGCAGACTTGTTGTGCAAAAGCCTTTACGGTTACTGAAATAACCCCTAAGAAGCCCAGCCAACAAACTGTAAATTAATTTAAGTAATAAATGCAATCTCCCCTTAAAACAGATTTGCTTTAAAATTAAGGCAAAATATTTATCTATTATACTTTTTATATTTAGCTTAGCTGCAACTGGAATGGCAAGAGGGAATACAAGGACATCAGCACAGACAGAGTGGGTACATAGACAGAGGGATCCAGTGACAATAATTACAGGAGACAAATTCCTTGATAAAGTGATACAACAAAGCACAAACCCAACTTTTGTCATTCTTAATTCTGTTAGATTGTATCTTCTCTATGCTCATTTCTTCTTTCCAAATAAAGCTTATTAGATCATTAAGAAAAAGTTGCCTGACACTTATTCAAAACAACAAACAGCAAGACTAATTACTAAATCACCCAGGGTGTTTTGTTTTTCCTGTATGGTTAGAATAGTTTAACTGTCAGGGAAAATGCCACTTTTATTATTTCATTTTTATCATTATTTTATTTTGGATTGAGTTTTTAGCTTGCAAGACGCTAGCGTGGACCGCCGATTAGCTTACAACGATAGTATTTGGGGCACAGGGAAAGTAAAAACAAATCTCTATTTATACCACTAAAAAGGATCAAAATATCACCAAACTTCAACGGTAGCATAATGAGGGTCCCAACATGTTAACCGAAGCATTGAGAACTTTGTAAGTGTACAGACAGTTTATTGAACGAAGAGCTGCAGGAGCTCCGTGAAAGGGCTACGAGAGAGAGAGAGAGAGAGAGAGAGAGAGAGAGAGAGAGAGAGAGAGAGAGAGAGAGAGAGAGAGAGAGAGAGAGAGAGAGAGAGAGCGCTACCGGTAGTCGATGCCACAACACAGCCTCGCACTTCGGGAAACTGGTGGTGTACCTGCAGACATTGTGAAGCTATGGCCACCGAACAGGAGTGTCTGTGTTGCACGGAGTGGGACCTGTTGCGTCGCGATGCCCAAGAGACGCAGTGTTTTGTACAGTCTGCCCCTCTCTTATAAACAGGGCTGTACTTGAAACTTTTTCGGCGACCCAGACCGGAGGGCCAGATGGATAATTATCCACTGAGTAAGTACACTAGACAAGTTATGCAGAGTGCGATTATTTCAGATATATTGAGTAAATTGCTTTTGATTTTAGTTTACATCACCAGCTGTAAGTCATGACTGGTTTCCAAGACGGCGGCGGCATGTAAACATGAACGCGAGTGTCTCTATAATCTATCTTTTCAATAAACTGTCTGTACACTTACAAAGTTCTCAATGCTTCGGTTAACATTTAGGGACCCTCATTATGCTACCGTTGAAGTTTGGTGATATTTTGAGCCTTTTTATAGCATAGGTATAAATAGCGATTTGTTTTTACGTTCCCTGTGCCCCGAATACTAGCGTTGTAAGCTAATCAGCGGTCCGTGCTAGCGTCTTTCAAGCTAAAAACTCATTTGATTAGCATGAAAACATGTCCCAGAGAGCGACAGAGTGAGTACACATCTGTTAATAACCCCTAGGTTCGGTTTGAGCCGGAATTGTCCTTTAATTTATGATGATCTAATTTAAACATCTTCTCCCCCTAGTTTTTTTGTTTAAGCTACTCAAATGTTCACTGTTCATTTTGATTTTTTTCTAGAAGTACATATATTTAGCTAGTCTCTTTCATACTAATTGTATTAATATATTTTATTCATTTATTTATTTTGTCCACTTTGTATAGCAAATTTCTTTTTACATTTTTTTTTCACGTATTTATCTTCTCTTGATTTTCCAAATATGTTTATTTCATTTTATTCTTTTCTGCATATATATATTTGCATTTTCTTTAAATCAGAAAAAGATCCATATGTGCTGTATAATGTACACCGACTGTGTTAATAAAAATTGGAATAAAATAAAGAAAAAAGGTTGCTTTGGCGAAAGCCACTGTAAATAGCTGGTGTTTGAGTGATGCTGTGAACGAGCAGTGCAGTGGTCCACTTGGCTCACACACACACACACACACACACACACACACACACACACACACACACACACACACACACACACACACACACACACACACACACACACACACACACACACACACACACACACACACACACACACACACACACACATTTTGTTAGGAGTCCTCAGGAAATATGGCTTTGATGGCACACATCAAGTTGGGTAATGGGAATTGTAGGATCTAGTGTTTCTAAAGCATGCAACAATGACACAGGGCCCTATTTTAACGATCTAAGCACACGGCTTGAAGCGCCTGTAACATAACAATGAACAATGAAATGCTGCGCTATTGACTTTAGACCAGGTTTTTGTTGGTCAATGGCGCGATCACTTTCTGCTGCCTAAAGCTAGCAATATGCCCAGAATGCACCTGAACACACCTCCCTGTAAGACCAGCACGCCCCATGGGCGCACAGATGGGCGTAGTTGCATTTGGTATTTAACCGACGTGGGTGTTGGGCGGAAAATTGACAACTGCGTCGGTCTTAAACTAGCAAAGACACTTGCGTCGGGCTTTGCGCTGCGCTGGGTGCAAGATTGGGCCCTTAAAGTCAGGATATCATGCCCTCTGCATCTTCAATTTTGACCACTTTTTTGTGTCCCTTGTGAGTTCCCCAACTTTTTTTAGAAGCCTTGTGTAATTGTCAGATTTTTTTTTATAATGCCCCCAGATTCATGGAGAGTCTACCATGCATGCTGGGAGCAGAGTGAGTGGATTCACATTAGAGCTGTAAATATTATTCAATTAATTGTCTACTATTAAATTAACTATTTTGATAACTGACTAATCGGTTTGAGTAAAAATTCCCCTTATTCGCCCTTCCTAAAAATGTGAATATTATATTTTCTTTACACCTTTTTGACAGCAAACTGAATATCTTTGAGTTGTGGACAAACATAACATATGAGACATCATCCTGGGACACTGATCAACATTTTTCACCATTTTCTGGCATTTTAGACCATTCGAGAAAATAATTGTCACAACAATCCAACATTGAAAATATCAGTTTGTTGCAGCCGGAGCTCACAAGATGTTGTCAGTTGTCTATTGTGGATGTCCTGGATGAAAGAAAGTCCTCATTGACCCTCTGAAGAGGCTGTGATACTGTCCTAGAAGACAGTGATGCAGCCAATCAGAATTTTCTCAATGGCGGGCCTGAACCAAACTTCCTTAAATGCCGTAGAAGAGAAACTCACAGCTGTGTGATCTTAACCACAGCTCCTGGGTGTAGATCCCATTACAGGATCTTTGGATTGTGCACACCGAGGAGCTTACAGTCTAACTCTCGCCAAAATGCAACCTACGGTCTATTTCTGGATGTACCCGAGTCAAACCCTAACCCTAACCATGCAACTTTGCTTGAAGTATCACCAGCGTCTCTACACATGAACTCCAGCATTGAGAACATTGTTTGTGTACACAGAGTTTACTAAAAAGAAAGGTTTCAAACAACTCACTTTAGCAGTTGGTTTTTCCGCTCGCCGCCATCTTGCCAGTCAAAAAGTGTCCAGGCTGACTTCGTCTTTCTGCCTCTGTTAATGACATTGGTGGAATGTATCCAAGTACATTTACTCAGTACAAATTTGAGGCAGTTGTACTTTACTTTAGTCTTTTCTTTCCATGCCACTTTCTACTTCTACTCTGCTACATTTCAGAGAAACATATTGTACTTTTTACTCCACTACATTCATCTGACAGCTTTAGTTACTTTACAAATCAAGTTTTTTGCACATAAAACACATGTAGTTTATAAAATGTTATGTTTTATTATAAATGACTACCCAACAACATAACGGTCTACAAGTCCAGCTGAAATGAGTAGCCGATTAAACTCTGAATTGATAGACAGAACTGTTTGGATCGTTTCCAGTTTATAGACTTTGAGGATTTTTCTGCATTGAGTACTTTTATAACTTTAGGTACATTTGGATGATACTTAAATACTTTTACTTAAGTAACATTTTCAATGCAAGACATTAACTTGTAACAAAGTATTTTTTACAGTGTGGTATTATTACATTTACTTAAGTAAAGGGTCTGAATACTGCCTCCACCACTGGTTAATGGAGGTAATCCACCACCATGGGCTTGGTCATGCTGATGTTAAGGGAGAAGTGATCTGACTGACACCGCTGCGACTGATCTCTTTACATCTGCCCTACAGGCTGACCCGCTGCCGCTGGAGATCAAGCCAACAACTGCTGTGGTGACGGTGAGCTTCGGGGGGGGGGAAAGAGAGCATGGGTCATGGGACGGTGATCAAAGAGTAGAAGAGACAAGAGGGAACAAAACAACTGATAGTAGTTACTTTTTAAATTGATTTGATTTAAAGAGTAAACAAGCTCTCATGTGATGGATAACGGTCATGCTCATGTGATTTACATCCTGGTATTGAATTAAGGATATACTGTATCCTGCCTGCAACCATGACAGTGTCATGTCATACTTCGGTCACATGAAGCCAGGGTTTAGCTTTGATGCAGAGTGTGTCAATGTGTGTCTGGGGGTCAGCTGTGGAAAATCTGATTGATTGTCTAATGTGACTTGAGTCAGTGTCGGTTCGGGTCTAAAGCGTGTCTGGAGTGGGTCTGAAGTGGTATTTGTTATTTTATTTGAGTTAAAGTACTTGTTATTTATTAAGGACGCTGGGCAACAAATTTCATTCCTTCATGTTTTTAACAGGTTTGAATGACAAACTAATCTGAAGATAAACATTTGGAGGAGGGGGGGGGGGGGGGTGGGGGGGGGGGGGTGGGGATAATAAAAAATAATTGAGCTTACTGGACCTCTGTAGCCCGCTACTCATCTTTGCGAGGCTCAAGACTTGAGGCTAGATTAGCCGCTACTAGCATCCCATACTCAAAACTATGACCAAACTATCTGCGGTTGAGTTGCATTGTGGGTAATGTATGCTAGGGAAGTCACGTTGAGGAGGTTTCCCCACCGGTTAATAAACCCGCGGCAACACTGGTGTTACCAATTACACTATAAATGCAACACAGCTGTGTCCGGCTTCGCCGAACCCCAGTTGAGCTGTTGTTGCGTGGGCAGAAGCAGTGCAAAACGTTGCCCACTTCCCTTGGGCGCCCGCATTACCAGAGCATGTATAGAAATATGATGATATGACCAATTGGGCCGTTGCAGTCGGCCCCGCAATCTATTTTCTGGTCTATTTTCTCTGCGAGTGACTCTGGCAAGGAAACGCACTGATAATTTTTTATAATTATTATAAATATATGATCGGATTCTGCACTTTTGCTTTTCACTTTGACACCAAATCCTCCGCCATCGCCCTGGCGTTTTCGTCAGGGGAATCGGAAAAATCAGACTCTGCTCTGCTGCTGAGCAGATCGTTTTACAGCTCTGATACGCAAACTATTAACTACATTGGTTTATTTTCAAAACGAAAAGCAAAACCACGATGTGGGCAAGAAATTTAACTGTGTATGCCCAAACACCAAACTGCCGGTAAGCCTAATGTAGGTGCCAGATTTTGGCACGGAAGAAGAATGCGTGGAATAAAAGACGATAGGCCTAGGTCTGGTTCTGCTGCATCGATTTTGATACTTGTTACTGTCCATCGTTAGTCAGACAATGTTATAGAAATGCATGTTCAGAATCACACAATTAATCAAACGTCATAACAAATAATCATAGACTTCATTCGTAAGGGCATCTCCATTTACCATATAGTGATTCGATTTTAAAAAGTGCTATAGCAAATGAAGACAGCAACAACATTATCTAAAGATTTCCATTCGAAAAATGACCAAAACGACATTTCAACATGAACAATATTATTTGAGCTGTTTATTTGTTGTTTTACTTTGTGTTTGTATTTTTTTAACATAATAAATTGACTAAATAATAATAAAAAAATACATATTTACCCACACCTATGTTAAATAGCTTATTGCATTTAAAGCTATAGTGCATAGTTTCTGTCGCCCCCATGAGGAATTATAGTATTTTGTAAGTAATGACAACAAAACTGTCGGCGCATCCACACATGCATACAAGCCTTCCGCGATCGAGCACCACCACCCCCCTCCTCCACGCAGTTTCTAGTAGCCAAGGAGGACACGGAGGATTATAGAAACACGATGGACTCTTCAGAAGAGGTCATTATCTTCACTTGAGTTTCTGCGCGCGAAAGTTGCTGGACGACACAATCTTCTGAACATAGTCATACTGAGAAATACAGAGACAGTTGTGTGGAGCTGATAGTCTTAATAAGCTTTGTAGCAACTCATTTGGCAATGGCTTGAATGTAACGGACGTTCATTAATACAAAAAAGTTGACGCACTGTAGCTTTAAAATAAATGCTTGAGGTATTGTGAAGCTGTTTTCACAACAAATCCGCTTTGAAAATTTGTAACATTTCGGACACAGACGCATTCTTTCTTGAAGTATTATGCCATGGTAAATATCAGGAATCATTTAACTTGGATTTATTCACGCCCTGGTATGAAAGCCCTCACTACCTCCTTGTTTGTCTGTGTCACACACTAGCAAATAGGTCAAATGACCAAGAGGCTTGTGAACTAATACAGAGCTGTTGTGTTTGCTTGTGCTACTTAAGCTAATAAACTCAACGTACAACTTACAGGGATTGCCTGAGGGCAAGGCCTCAATAAGAGAGGAAGAAAGGCCCTTTGAGAAGCAGTGGATGAAGACTATTTTTACCTAGAGAGCCGTGCTGTTCCTGAAAGTCACTTTCTTAGAAGATAACGTATACTGTTTGTCAGCGGTAAAAACGTGAAGTGAGCATTCTGTAACATGAGAAGCTTTTCTTTCAGTGCATATATACACTAACAGTAGGTGACTTTTAAACTCAAGTTCAATGTATTAAAAAAAAAGAAAAAAAAAGAATAATGCAATGCATTGTTCTCAAGGCTGTAGTCTCACATTTCCAGACCTATCTTCACATCGCTGTGGAGGAAGGTCTGGCCCTTCCACACAACATTCCCGGATAGGAGAAAAACGTGCTCTGGTTTTTTGGCATTTTTTTAAACCAATCACAATCATCTTGGGCGGCGCTAAGCTCCGGACGCTTTTTAAGCCTGTAATGTTGCTCTGAGGTTTCAGTTAAAGGAGAATTCCGGTCAATTTTAACACGTAGCTCTGTTGGTTGTAAATTTGGAGTGCTGTCAGTAGCAAGAAAAACGATAACAATCGGTGCTGCCTACACTGTGTTATCCTCCTGCTAGCATTAGCACCCAACAGGCTTAAACAGGGCAAGTTTTAAAGTTGTTTTTAGCCTCTTAACATGTTCAAAATGTCATTAGAAGTGCCTACCCATGTGAAGTGATTCCTTCCAAATGAACACAGTGAATCTGACTGCAGTAGATGTGAAAGAAATGCATGAAAGTTCTGCTAATTCAGCTCTGTTTAGTTCTGGTGTTGAGACGGCAGTTAAGAGTGCTTAGGGACCGTCTACAAACTGCAACACAGAAAAGAGATACAACAAACATATGTAGGCTATTAATTTAATGATTAAACAAGGTAGTGTCTACAAACTTACCTCAATTATAACTTGTCTCCTGCTAGTTGTACTACAGCACTTACTTTAAAAAAATAAGCATATGCCTATTTTTTAAAATATGTTTGCATCTCTTTTCGGTGTTGTAGTTTGTAGACGGTCCCAAAGCACTCCTTGCAGTATCAACCCCGGAACTAAACAGAGCTGAATTAGCACAACTTTCATGCATTTCTTTCACATCTACTGCAGTCAGATTCTTTTAAAATGATTCAAATTTAATATTAAATTCACAATCGATGAAATGCTATTAAACTAATATATTCCTTCAGATGAATTAAATGGATCTGGAATGGAAACCACTAATTGGAATTAGACTTTACTAATACACACACAGTGCATGTCCTATTATCTAGATGTTAATTGAATCGCAATGGTGGAAGCCTGTCTACTGAAATAACCAGAGGCTTCACACGGCAGCCAACTGTGACGCACACACACACACACACACACACACACACACACACACACACACACACACACACACACACACACACTCTATTTCAGCATCCCATACTCCAGGCTAAGTTTTTCATTTACATCTCTGTGTGCGTGAACATACATGCGTGTGTGTGTGTGTGTGTGTGTGTGTGTGTGTGTGTGTGTGTCTGTGTGTGTGTTTGATCCAGCATGCTCCGTGACTCAGAAATCACAGAGGGGAGGGGTCAGGGCATGAGGCAGCGCTGACAAGAACACGTGCATGCTCAATGACACTGTGAGAAACACACACACACACACACACACATACAAAGCGACAACTCCCTGTTGATGTCACATATTGAGGCGTCCTGAGCTGTCCTCTGCGTTCTGTGGCTCCATCTGCCCTCATTGCTCCTAACCCAGCTCACTCCACTACAGTAATCCAACACACACACACCCACACACACACACACACACACACACACACACACACACACACACACACACACACACAAAAACCCATCTGCTTACATGAGGATATACACACATGCAAATGGCACACACTTTAACCACAGGTTCACCTCCCCAGGTAGATACTACTTTTACACAGTGCTAGCTACATTATACACTACCTCCCCACGGGTAGGGGTGTAACGATACATCCATCTGGATCAATATATCGTAAGGGTGCATGATTCAGAAAATGTCAGGATTCGATTCAATATCAATTTTTAGGCTCACGATTCAATTCAAAATCGATTTTCAATTCAAAAATGATTCTGGATAAAAAAAATGATTCACAGTATGTAAATGTAGTTACTTTTCCCGTGTGTGTGTGTGTGTGTGTGTGTGTGTGTGTGTATATATATGTATATATATCTCCCTTAGTACATTCATGTGGATTTTTTATTTAGTTTATTCAGTATCTTTTATTGTCCATATTATTCATGTGGATTTTTTTGTTATTTTAACATTCTGTTTGTGATGTATGTGTATGTTGTGTGTGTTGTCTGTAAGCTACTGGGACCTTGAATTTCCCCTTGGGGATCAATAAAGTATCTATCTATCTATCTATCTATCTATCTATCTATCTATATATATATAATGTGATTGCAGTAGACATACAATAAAAAAATAATAAAAACAATGAATACATTTCTGGAATTCTATGAAATCGATTTAGAATCGGTAGAGCTTGAATCGCGATTCGAATACTAATCGATTTTTTTGCACACTCCTAATATATCGCTTAACCCTTGGGTTGTCTTCGTTTCAACCTTGAAAAAAAAACACCTTTTTCTGACATTTGTGATGCCTTTTCTCACAATTTGTTTTTGCTTTTTCCAACGTTTTAAATTTTTAAATTTTTCTTCTACACATTTTCAGCGCTTATTTCTACGGCCAATATTTTCTGATATAAAACAAAAATTTAAAACGGGCCAATGTGACCCGAAGTCAACACAAGGGTTAAATGATCAACGGTCCAATATAATCGATGCAAAGTGAAATATCGATAGATATGGTTGTCTTTAAGATGCGCCTTTATTGCGGAATTCCCACTTTATATTCATTCTTTTTATTAAAAAAACATTTTGTTTTTCATTTGACTGACTGGAAGAGCTCAATGATAACAAAAAAAGTTAAATTATATTCAAGCTGCTTTTTATTAGTTAGTATAAATGTAACTGACCGTGTTAAATGCGCATAAGATATAAAACCGGATACATGATACAGAGTTGAATTGAATCATTTCTAAAAAAAAAAATGTCACAACTTCTTGCTTCAATATACATTTTACATAATTTATTCATGTGATTATATTTCACACTATTTTTGTCTGTGTAATTAAAGCCTTTGGGGCGCATACACTTTAACATCACGTGTGAGTAGCGTAGGATTTTAACTAAGCTCAGTGTTTGTTTTCACTGTGTCTGTGAATGTGTTTAGTGAAGCCGGGACGGCAGCATGTGTGTGTGACTGCACGTGCCGGAGAAACGGAGAGAGCACAGATGGCAGCGTGACAGTGTTCCGTTTTCCTTTTTAGCTCTTCCAAAAAATACACTAAATACACTGTAACCCCCCCCGATTTCCCTGTACCCAGCCTTTTCTTTTTCGATTGATATAGCCCGGGCTGCACAATTTTTGTAATCTGTTATTAATCATTTGTTCTTTTTCTACATTCCCTTTCAATATAAAACATCAAGTCAATTAGAAACTTATCCATAATTCTGTCAACCCTTGTAAATCATATTCAAAATCTATAGCCAGTTGTGTGAGTCAAAGTGTTTGTGAGGACTCAAATGATTTGAACTTGTGTTGATGCACCTCGTCCATCAATCCATCCATCCATGCCTGCAGCGATTCTTTCATCCGCACTTCTGTCAAATCCACCGTTAATCTCTGCTTTTCCTTTTATGTTTACATCAAAGACAACTAGTACACACACACACACACACACACACACACACACACACACACACACACACACACACAGTCTCACCCTTTCTCCTCTCCCTCTGATGAGTTGCTATCCTGCTTGTTGGACATTGGCTCCATGTAGCCTCAGTCCCATCCAGCGGCCAATCACAGGACAGTGAGGCCGACCTCGACTTTGCCAGCCTGCTCAGCATTCGCCGGCAGCCCCTTCAATAGGCAGCCATCGGAGAATCTGGGCAGCGATTGGCTGAGAGGAGCATGGCGGGCAGGACATCAGTGGAAGCATAAGAAAGCTGGGAGGGAGGGAAAGAGGGGGGGTGGGGGAGATATAGAGAGAGAGAAGCCACAGTAAGAAACAGACGCAATAGTGCTAGCTGATGTTAGCTAATGTTGCACACTGTTGGCGCAGTCGAGGGGCTGATGACAGGCAATGGATTATCAGTTAGCTTTTAGATGTTTTAGTAATGAAATTTATCTACAGAAAAAACCCTAACTCAATTTGAGCAGAAGTTACTGTTAAGACAACCCTTTTCTCGAAAAACAACAACAACAACAACGAAATAGACTCAAGATACTTATCCACATGATAAAGGGTGTCTTGAATGTCCCAAAAATATCATTAACTAATTTTCGACCAAAAACAAAGTTACTGCCTTTTGCAGGGCAGTACATTCCTGCATCTATTAGAGGAAACAAACTGCGGCAAAATCTAATTTACTAAATTAGACTAAATTAGGGTCAATTGTACTCCGCAATTTTTTTTTTTTTCCAGCTTTTTATTCCCTCTTTATGGTTAAATAAATAACCATTCAGATAAACAGTAAAGGCAAATGTATGCTTCTCTGCCAGATTGTTGTATCTTCAACACATTTTAATGTGTAATAAAACTCCTTCATGATCCAATTTTGCAGCCTTACTTAAGGAAAATAAAGAGTCTCTACATTTTATTACTCTAACTTCTACTGCGTTTTTTTAATATTCTATCAATATCGCCATCACGATTGTTGTATGTTCTTGTTTAATTGCTTTTTGCTGCTCTGCATGTTTGCATGTACAGTATTAAGAAACTTTTTCTTTATGCCCTGACCACATAGAAGACTTGATTCTGACTGGCTGGAGGGAGTGAGCAATTTTCAGACACATGCGTGATCTGACGTCCGTATCACTGAAATCAAATCAAACTCAACTTTGGCTCTTACTAGACCAAAATCTCTAACCATGTTATAATGCGGTGTACGTTATCAAAAATAATGCACTCCTTGTTATTAATCATTATTTACCGTGTCATGATTCTGCAGAGTTCAGAGTTCGGAGTGGATTATCCTGCTAACACCATGGAAACATGCCAGAGATTAAAATATTAGTCTAGTCATAGTTTAGTGCATGTGTGTCAACTCACTATTACTTTCAATGCAACCATACTATAAAATAACAAACAATGAAGACCTGTCACTCTCCATGCAAGAATAAAACCACAACTCTGTCACATGTTTTAGCCCACCTCAGCTGAATGCACAATACCATCCGAGGAGCAGAGATTGCCAGATGAGGGCACCAGAGTCACCACAACACCAGTGGTTTGGACATATATGTGACCTGAGCCAACATAGTTGCTGCACAGAGCCTGCCTTTTAACAGGCTGCTCTCACATCGTTTGGCATGAGCAATGAGTTATGGTGCGTTATAGTGCGTTCCTTTTGAACTCGGAAGTCGGAATTTCCGACTTTCAAGTCAGTAATTTCAAATGGAATGCCCCCTGATGTCAGATTTCCGACTCAGAAAGTCGGAAAACCTCGCAGTACCCCGAGCAAAGCCGACCTCAAACTCCAACGTGGCTGCTGCGAGCAAGCTGTAGTAATATACTGTTCATTGGCACTTCTGTCTTATTTGTGTCTCATGAAATCATTCATACACACAGTACTGTCCAACTTCTGTCTGTGGACATGTTGCTGCGGTTTGTATGCCAAAGAAAACCCTGTATAATGCGTTATCAACTGGTATTGCTAACAATGGCAAACCTTGCTAAAGCTAGGTTAGGTTAGGTTGGAGCTTAGGTTAATGAATTTACAAATATTGACGATTGACGACAATTAATTTTCTGTTGACTCATTGATTAATCGCCTAACCATTTCAGCTCTAGTTCATTGTATATGATTACGTCAACCGGGGCAACAACTAACAATTATTTTCACTATCTGTTGATCCATTGATTATTTTTATGATTCATTGATTGATATTTTAGTCTTCCCTAAGCCCAATGTGATATCTTCAAATTGCTTATTTTGTCCGACCAAAAGTCCAAAACCAAGAAATTGGATTTAAGTGTTGTAAAACAGAGAAAAGTTGCAGACCTTCAAACGTGAGAGGCTGGAACCAGAGAATACTTGGTGTTTTTGTTTAGTGAATGACTTTAAGGATTCATTTGTTATGAAAATTATAGGTAATTCATGTACTAATACATTTCAATTTAAAGTGTCTGACTTGTTATTTTTAATGGGAATTGTGGATAATAATAATAATAATAATAATAATAATAATAATAATAATAATAATAAAGAAAGAAAACATGGCTTTATTCTTTATAACAGTATCTGACAGTTTGTTTCTGCCACTATTTTCTGATGCTTTGAATGCATTAAACCCCTCCAAAATAAACAGCTACGTAAACATATACAGCTGAGCAGCTGAGCTCCACTTCTCCAGATGTGACAGTAGATGGCAACAGAGTGTGGAGATTAGATGGACCATGTATACACACATCCAACACCAACAATAAAAAGATCTAATGTGCAGCATTTGATTGCTACTGACAATTACAATCAATTTGAGTTGGGAGTGCTTCCAGGAGGTTTTATATACCCCCAAGCGGTTATCAGATCAGGTAAGTGATCCAGTGATAGCTGTCTGTACATCCACGGGTACACTGCAGACAAGAACTGCTAACAGCTAATAGTGCCATTTGGTAAAAAACAAAAATATGCAAAAAAAAATAGGGCTTAAGTTGTAGCCACCAGCTTACTAACAGATTGCATGGCAATGCCCCTAAACGATGGCAACTGTAGTTCAAAAACTGTAAGATGCTGTTGTCTAAAATGTCAGTGTCAGATGTTAAAACCCCTGTTTTAAGTTAAACGTAGGAGGAAACGTTATACGTACTGAGTGCTGGCTGAAGTTGAGTTTGGAGGACTGCAGGAAGATGTTAAAGTTCCACAGAGCAACGGAGACTAATTACAGGACTTTTAGATTTATGTGAAACAGTTATGTTACTCAACTGAATTTGGATGCCTGTATGCCAGCTACAAATAGTTTTACATTATGTATGTGCTGCATGTTTTAATAAATTGTGCTGTGAAGCAAAGACTGACTCTCCTTTTAGCAGAGTTGACTGTCACCGTTTAGTGTATTAGATGGGTTTTTCGAGGTATTTGTATGGAACCACATGTACAGTGTTAATATGGAGGCAACACCTGTGTGGCTAATAGAGCTGCAAAGATTAATCTATTAGTTGTCATCTATAAATTAATCGCCAACTATTTTAATAATTGATTTGAGTCCATTTTTATTGAAATAAACAATTAAATTCTCTGATTCCAGCTCCTTAAATGTGAATATTTTTTAGTTGTCTGGGACAGTAAACTGAATATCTTTGAGTTGTGGACAAAACAAGACATTTGAGGACGTCATCTTGGCCTTTGAGAAACACTGATCGACATTTTTTGCTGCAACACACTAGTGTTAAGAACAACTCCATTGGTTAGTGTCGAGGAGTGTTCAATTCTAACCACACAGAGTCAATAATTACTGTCTTACAGTGTTAACATACTCTACTAGTACTACATTTGTATCTTGATTTTTGCAAACTGCTATGACTTAAAAATGAAATGCAAAAAGGGAAAAGAAAAACAGAAAGATTCAGGAAGCTATTAATTAAAAGACACTTTTTTTTATGAGATAGGTGCCGAAAAACTCAACCCAACCCTATTTAACACAGACACACACAGTCTATGGAGGTCTTGGATGGTGTCCAAGCTGATTAGATGAAGAGAAGAAGCAGCACAGCATGATCAAAGATGACAGATGTCTGTTTTCTTCCCTCTCCAGCTCTTTCTCTGTTTCTTCCAAATCACCTCTCTTGACTTCCTCGCACTATCATTCACACATTCTCTGTAATCACTGCAACGAAATCTGCAAAAATAAGTCCGCACACCCGAAAAGTAATAGCCCAAAATGAAAAATACTGCCCGTCTATCAATTAAGACAGACAATCTCATTGAAGCTTTACCCAGGGGGTTACTATAAGCAAGTGCATGTCCTTGGTCTTTCATTGCACATTTTCTTTTTTTTCTGATAAGGAAGGTAAGCGTTTCTAGTGTTACTGCTACAGACTGTAAAACCATGGCACTGTGTACATTAAAATAGCCGTGAACTTGTTTTTGGGAGTTTTGACCCCTCTCACTGTGTCAGAAAGGTTGTAAACCGGCAACTTAAGGCTCTGACACACCAACCCCGACGGCTGACCTTCGACAGAAAAGGCAGTCAGTCCCAAGTTGGTCAAAAAAGTGTCTCGGAACACACCGAAGCGACGCCAACTTGAGCGTACGTTCTGCATGTGCGTGAGACGTAATACGTCCTCCATAACAGAAGGCGGCGCCAATCTGTATTGTCGCCTACAAAATGAAAACCGGCGGCTGATTGGACGAACGCGTCACGTGGGTCTGGCTTCTCCGGAATTTCAAAGCCAGACCATTATGGCGGCTCATTAAAACGAGCAGCCATGAAAAACGGAAACAGTTCACCGAAACGTGTTTCTGAAAACATTTTAAGCGAGAAATAGACCATGCAGTTGCTGAATCTGTCTTCATTTCAGATCGACAAAAGAAAAGATTTTCGTCAGATTTTGAGAGACTCTAGTCACGCTCATCCCGCTCATCATTTCCGGGTTAGCACTCCACCAATCAGATTGGTCATCGAGACCAACTGCCCGCCTTCCGATTCAACATGTCACATCGGCCCAAATGAAGGCCGACGGCTCCTCCAACTGACGCCGGCACGGAACACATCGAACAGACTCGAGTCACTGACCACGCCAGACTGTCCGACGGCCGATAATCGAGTTGGTGTGTCAGAGCCTCTACCCTTTTTAGCCTTTAGCTTAGCACAGAGCCATTGCAACCATAAACAACACAGGCTTGGCCGCGTCATCCTCCCCAGCTTCACTCTCTCACCCAAAAATCATCACGTCACGTTTCATATTTTCACTGTTTTACTGTGTGTGTGTGTGTGTGTGTGTGTGTGTGTGTGTGTGTGTGTGTGTGTGTGTGTGTGTGTATATATATATATATATATATATATATATATATATATATATATATATATATAACGTCTGAGTAAACTCTCAGCATTATGAAGCAACAGAATGGAACACTGTGCTGAAACCCAGACAGTCCAGACAGAGTGTACAGACACCCTAGTGTTTGAATGTAATTTTGGAATGTCATCACTGATGTAAACCTTTTTATTCCTCCCCTCATCCCTGCCAGCGCTCACCTTCACCTAATGGAATTACCACAGTCCCTCTGACATTTTATCAAAAGGAAACAGTTTCTTCTTCTGCCAAACTGCTGTGTGCATGTGGTAAAACAGTCTATCTATATATATATATATATATATATATATATATATATATATATATATATATATATATTATAAGTATATAAATATATATTTCAAATAGACACAGAAATGGAAAAAACAGGTAAACCTAATTCGATAGGCATGCCTTCCCTCCTCATTTCAGCCTCTTGTCTCGATCTCTTTCCTCTAATTTTCACCCTTGTTCTTTCCAATCCCTATTTTACTCTGGGCCAGTAGCATCGTGTCCTCCTCTGCTCCTCCCTCGCTCCACTTTCATTCTTTCATTTACAGCAATCATCTGCTCTGTGTGTTCATTGTTTTCCCTGTTCTCATTGACTATGCATGGCTGCTGTTTCTCTTCCAGCGACTGTAATTACCGACCGCTGGGAGTGCGTGTGTGTTTTCACATACATTTCTCAGCAGGCATGCATATATCAGTGCATTTATATGTGACTGTGTCTGTGGGTGTCTGCCTGCACACAACTGTGTTCACACTTGTTTATATGTTGATTATGACATGTTTTTTAAATGTTTACATGTATAGTCAATTTTACTTGTATTGGGCTAAACCTGTATATACTGTTATAATCATTTTGTCTTTTTAGGTGTGACGTTGTACGATCTGTCCAGGGACAGCAGATGTAAAATAGCCTTTTGGCTAATTCTGGCACATTTTACATTTTTAATATGTATTATTAGTGTGCATTGTCCCTGTTAAATAAACCTGAAATAAATAAACACTAATACGTTTGCATCTCTGTGTGTGTGTGTGTGTGTGTGCGCGCGCACAATTTGTTTTTGCTTTTTCCAACGTTTTAAATTTTAAAATTTTTCTTCTACACATTTTCAGCGCTTATTTCTACGTCCAATATTTTCTGATATAAAACAAAAATTTAAAACGGGCCAATGTGACCCGAAGTCAACACAAGGGTTAATAGAGGAGCTACTCTATGGAAAATGTGACATTTTGTAAGCAATTACAGGGATTTAAATACATTTAGTCCAGCTGAAAGGAATAAATTGGCTTCAGGAATAAGAATTATGGAAAGAAGTGGTTACTGAGCAACTGAAGGCAATATTTATTGTAGGACTTTGTTGAAGTTGAAAACAGAGGAATATTACTCAGAAATGTTGATATATACACAAAATTACTCAGTTTTTTTTTTTTTTTTTTACTGCGACTTGGCTCTAAACCGTCTCTGGTTGATCTATTTAACGAATAGCACAAAGTTTAATGAACAGACAACCATCCCGGGGTTACTTTGATACAGAAGAAAACTTAAAAATGTGATGATTTTCAGGCAAGTTCTGAAGATGCAACTTTTATCCAAGATTTCGAAGACGGCCATCAAAGATAATGATCCCATCAGGAAGTGTAAGTCACACTAAATCTAAACATGTGTTTTATGTCTGTGTGTTCAGATTTGAGTGAGATAGGACTCAGAGGAGGAGTATGATTTTTGATGTGAATTGCAGCAATCGAGCAGTAATGGTTTTAAAGTACCTCAATTGACTCCATTAAAGGTGCAGTAGGTAAGACTTAAACTAACTCTGTAATATTTTCTGAAACTGACCCTATGTTCGAGTAGAACTACATGAAGCAGGTCATTTAAAAAAAAATCCAGCTCCTCTGGCACCACCTGCAGCCTGTAGTGTGATTTGCAAAAATCCACAGCTCCCTGTTCAGATGCACCAATCAGGGCCAGGGCGAGTGTCTAACCACGTGTCAATCACTGCTCATGCACACACATTCATTCTCCCTTGTGGGAAGAGGGGCTTAGGAGACCATTTTGGGCTTTAGCGGAGAGGGGGGATGGACTGAGAAGTTGTTGATGTTCAATTTTTTTTGGCTAAGTCCTGGATCTTCACAACCCTACCTACAGCACCTATAAGTGTGTTCCACAGCTCCTGTAGCTTTGCAGCTCCGTGTTGACAAGCTGTTTCAAATCAACGGGCCAAACTCCAACAACTACTTTTACTAGCGTTGTGAAAACACCAGCATGCACCTGTCCTTTTCACCCCATCTTTGCTTCATGTCTCCCCCTCTGCTTTCTCCCACGGCTCCCTGCTGGGGAGGCACCTCACAAGTAAAAAAAAAAAACCCTTGATCACAGATTAATAAAAAAAAGACAAAAGTGAGCAGCAGCTCTACTTTAATACTTGCATTCAATTGTTCAAGTGTATTAAAGTGTTATGTGCTGAAAAAGATCCCTTTTAAAGTTTGTTTTAATATATTCATGTTGAAAACCGTATTCTTCATAGATTGTATAAAAAGTGTCAACATTTTATAGATGATGAAAATAACAATCCATAGCTGCAGGTGGAACTTAAAGATTAAAGTGATTTTGACTAATTTAGTTGCAAAGAAATCTAGTGTTACACTTCTAGTGGCCTAAGGCACTGACATAGATGAAACCCCTATCCACATGTCCTGTGTGTTGAACATTCTGTCTTTTCTTTAGGAGATCTAAACTGCAGACAAAGCCCCTTCTTTCTTCTGTTAAATTAAACAACGTTTAAGCAACGTACAAGCTTGTGCTGTAACGCACACATGTAGTGTTAGGGCAAACTTTGCAGAACGTCAAACAATAAAGAAACTGTTAGGAATAACACAATGTCCATGTTCTTTGCAGTACAAACACACACACACACACACACACACACACACACACACACACACACACACACACACACACACAAATGTAAAAAGCGAAGACTGACCTTCTCAAATCAAAGCTCAACAGCATTGTCTCCCCTCTATCTCTATATCCCTGCAGCCTCTCATTCTTCACCTCTCTCCCGTTTCCATCCCCTCCATCCTCCCTGTTCTCTCCCTCTCTAATGATCAGCCGGCATGAGGGCTGCCAAGAATGCAAGTCTGCCATGGCTGACCTTCCGTTCGCCTCTCCTCTCCGTTTATGTGGATGATGTTAGAATGACTGCGCTCCCCCTCATCTCTCTGTCCACTGTTGATGTTATTCATTCAGCATAATTGACCCTGCTGCTGAAAACGTGTAGGAACAATCATAAGCTGATACCCAGTCTTGCTGCCCAAGCAAGATCAACAAAACTGGACTGATTGACTGACTAAATAATTCAACTGCATTGCTTTACTGCATTTTCTTCATTTGAACCATCTTTTCTGCTGCACTATTACAGTTTCAGCACTCACTAAAATCTCTCTAAACAGTGTTGTTTTACTGTCCATCCACCAAAATTAAAGCCCAGATTGCTTCTTCAGGCCACACAGAGATCTGTGATTGGTGGAGCTTGTTGGGGTTGTACGCAGGGTTGACAGGCAGACACTATTTGGTAGGGTTAGGACAACATATCAATACATACAGTCATACAGCAATATATTGTTGTACAATACAAGAATCGATAAGGTGGCGCCAAACGTTGATATTTTAATTAATAAAATAAGGCGCTCGAAACAGATTTCTGTGCGTGTGCGCTCAACACATGATTGAGGGAAACTTGAACACACTGTAAGTTAAGGAGCCGAAGAAGGAGAGGTTTTTAACGGGATGGCGGACCACTTCGAATTGCCGCTGAGCGCTGCGCTCAAAGTTCAACTTATTTCAACTTTGTCATCTGAGGCGCAACCAATTCCAATGATGATGATGATGTATACCTGTGCTGCGCTTTGCCTCTCTGCTCTGCGCCCTACCTCGCGGATCATGTGTAGGCGGCTTTAGGAAGCTATAAATCCAGACAACTAGAGCAGCTACCGGAGCTGAGACGAGATCATGTGGCAGTTACAACTTATACAACCACTGCTGGTGTTCTCGCTATGCGTTTGTGCTTCTGAAAATGTAAACTATCGGTTGTATCTTTAACTGAATCTCCTTTTAGAGTTTTGCTGCTGAGGAGAACCAGTTCTACGACCCCGAGGACATAGTGTTGGTGGAGGTGGTGGTAGTGGTGGTGGTGGTGGGGGGGGAGGGGGGAGAATAAAACCTGGGACTAGTCTGTTCATTGGATGGACTTAATAACCTCTCGCCCAGCCATCCTCCCTCTGACCTCTCCTTCCTCTTCTAATCCTTTCCTTATATAAAACTTGACATGGCCTCTCTGAGCTCCTCATCCAACCAATCTCATATGTGATATTATCAGCTGAAGTCATTTGGAAAATGCCATATGTATTGTGGAATTGAGAAATGAATCCAGAGTGAACCTGAATCCCAACACTCTACTGTCTGCCAGTGTCTCTATGCATGTGAGCTTCTCTTGTTAACCTTTTCCTCTCCGTCTTCACCACAGTGTTAATCTGCTTTTAGCTATTCCAACTATGAAGTTTTCTCACTGTCCCTGTTCTCAACTCACACAGATAGAATACCATTCAGACTGAGAATATATTCTGTCAACTCCATCCAAAGATGACAGCATGGTCAAATACCTGCTCTTTACTCAGCATTAAAGGGTAACTACCGTTTTTTTTTTTTTTCAACCTGGACCTTATTTTTCTATGCTTTTATGTCTAAGTGACTGATGGGACAACTACAATCTTTGACAATGGTCCAGTATTAAGCAAGATCGCTGCAGTTGGCATTGGCGAAACAAGCTACAATGTAGGTTAATAGGGCAATTGTCCAGCTTGTATTTACCTTCACAAAAGCGCTCGTTTTGCCGCTGACAGGCTCAGATTAATATTCTTAGTGTCTGACCACATTATAGAAAGGATCCTTTCAGAGATAGACCTTTAAAACCTCTTTGAGATATTTCAGTTCAACCAGAAACAGCTCTGAAGCCGCCGGCACTAAACCCACCAGACTCCATTTAAAAAGCAATACTTTAAGCGTGTATAGAGCCAACATATTTTCACATGTAAACCGGTAAACTATGTGTTTATTTCAACCAAAACTAGAGTTGTGATAGTTGGAAAAGTGGAAAGACGACCCAAGACGGCTTTTCATAGTTTTATTTTGTATCTCTTGACTTTGAATGAAGTGTATTTTACTTTATGCTAAAATTACTGTTTATTTACATAGAGTCTGGTGGCTTTAGCGAACGCAATTTCGCAGGAGTTTTTAGGTTTTAAAAAAGGATCTTACTCTTTAACAGAAAGGTCGATCTCCTTAGAAATCCTTTCCAGTAGTTGATATAAAACTTAAAATGGCTATGACATGGATTTATTTAATCACTGGAGTAAGTCAAGATAATCACTGGCAAATGTATTTTTGCATCAGCGTGGGGCAAGGAAAATAAAACGCAGGGCTTCAGCCTACGTAAATGGCCTGACATTTATACTTGTGCGTTGGTGTGTGTATTGATCTCTCTCCTTGATTTCATGATGTTCACAGAGGAGCAGGAATTGAGTCAGGGGAAATGCAACACTGCCAAGCGACGTGTGTCGCAGCGACGTGCAGTTACTTTTTTTTTTTTTTTTTTAAAAAGGTCCTATGACATGCTGCTTTTTGGATGCTTTTATATAGGCCTTAGTGGTCCCCTAATACTGTATCTGAAGTCTCTTTCCAGAAATTCAGCCTTGGTGCAGAATTACAGCCACTAGAGCCAGCCCACAATGAGCTTTCCTTAGCATGTGCCATTTCTGTGTCTGTAGCTTTAAATGCTATTGAGGAGGAGAGAGGGGGGGGGGGGGGGGGGGGGAAGGTGGAGGGTGTGGCCTTGACCAACTGCCATGCTTCGCTTGTTTTCAAACCATGATGTCTCTCTCTTTCTCATGGGTGGGCCAAATTCTCTGGGCGGGCAAAGCAGAGAAAGGGGAGGTAACCTTTCCCCTTATGATGTCACAAAGGGAAGATTCCAGATTGGCCCATCTGAGCTTTCATTTTCTCAAAGGCAGAGCAGGATACCCAGGGCTCGGTTTACACCTATCACCATTTCTAGCCACTGGGGGACCATAGGCAGGCTGGGGGAAACGCATAGTAGTGTTAAAAAACCTCAAAGTGAAATTTTCATGCCATGGGACCTTTAAGATAATTTTTTGGATTTCTTGTTGTCTTTATTTTTAGGACAGCTGCAGCCATGAAAGGGGAGAGAGAGAGGGGGAATGACATGCAGCAAAGGGCCGCAGGTTGGAGTCAAACTGTGGCTGCTGTGTCGAGGAGTAAACCTCTTTATATGGGCGCGCGCTCTACCAGGTGAGCTACCAAGGCGCCCGTGCAGTTACATTTTCAAAGAGGAGGTGCACGCACGTCACTCTGCCGTGGCTTGGCCGGTTCTCCTTCTCCATAAACAACATGAAATCAGTTGGGGAAAAAAATGAATTTCCTCTAACTTTATATCGCACAAGATATTGGATGTTTTGAGAAGAAAGACGGTAGTAACCCCTGATGTGATTAAGTACAATGACCTCCACCATGGTGCACAGAGCAGTGGTGTAATAAATGCTTCTCATCAAAATAAACTATTTTGTAATGTTATATGTTGTTACAGGCTTTGCCTTTCTACAGGGTCATCATCCTCATTTATCTTGCAATTTGGGCAATTTTATTCCACCCAGGAATTATTAAAAGACTAATAGGGATTTATCGTTTGATTTCTTGAACCTAATTAAGCTGCTGGTCACTCATTAGTCCTATATCAACAGTTTTGATTGGCTCCTATCAGTCAAGCTCTTTTCAATAAATGTTGAGTTTTAATGGACATACCAATAGGATAGGAAAGAAAAGTGTCTACAATGTTCTGGAACCCAATGTGCAGACAGACCGTGCTCGCTGTTGTTTTTAAGGTTTTCTATTTTAGTTCAAACTTTAAGTTCATTTTCACATTATGTATAGTTAAGATTTTAAGGCAGAAAAACACTGGAACAATGAGACAGATGTTTACAGAAAGCTGTTGTTTGCAATAGCCCAATAGTCAAGTGATACAGCGCGCAAAAAGCTGCCTAAACACTTTAATTTTGCAGAGAACCACTGCCTTTTTTATGAGGCTGACCTATTTTAAAGCAAAGGGATATCATGCATGCTTTAACAGGGATGTTCTGGTCAATGAGAACAACTGAGAAGGGAGAGACAAGCAAGGGAACGTTGATTAAAAAAAATATTCCAAATTGCTCTGTGTGCAAGTACCAATTAAATAGTTCATGAAGCCAGCTTCGTTATACAAGTACAACCCAAGGAAAATAAAACGACAAGCATTGACACTACAGCAAAACGTTCAGGGTAATGGTACTGGTAGAAGATCAAACACAAACCAGGAGGATCAGTTTTAAGTAGTCTATATTTTTGCTCCGGTGCCGCAAGAAATTCCGCCAGATGCATGTATTTTCGCCGATTTCCGTTTCCTTCCGCTTTCTTTTTTTGTTGGAAATTTGAACTCTGGTGGATTTCTGAGGACTATGGTTAACTGCTCCTCAGATCTCTGCAGGGTAAATCCAGACAGCTAGCTAGACTATCTGTCCAACCTATTTTGCAGCGGCTCCGTCCGGCGCTTAGCACCGCACCGCAGCGTGTGAATGGTCTGGCAAAGCGAGACTAAGTTTGAAATGACAAAACTATGGAAAGTTCCTAAGCAGCATTGTTGGGTCAGCGTCTGGCCTGCCCGACTTACACATGTTGTTGTTTTGGTCATTATTGGTGGATATTTGTGCTGCAACAATAAAAGTAAGTAGTCTAAACCAGTGTTTCCCAACCTTTATTGTCTGAGGTACCCCCACAGTCCTGTCAGATGAACTTGGGTACCCCTTCATCAATTCCCATGTATATTCTTATCTTCTTAACACTATTTATTCTATAAAAGTAGATATTTTTAATTTTCATATGCATTTCTTAGGTTGGTTTGGTCAGCAATCCTATACTTCGAGCCTTCTAGGCCAGGGGTCTTCAACGTATTTTAAGCCAAGGACCCTTTAGCTGAAAAAGAGACATAGCATGGACCCCTTACTACATATTTTGTATAAAATTTAGTTGCATATTAATCTGTGCCTACAATAACGTGTAGGGCGGCCTAAAGCCTTTACACATACAGTAACTTTTTTATGGTGCATACAATACTAAGCTTTTAAAATAATAATAATTGTTGGCATATTCATATATTTATACATCATGTTTTAATGTTAAAATGTGGCACAGTGAATCCTTAACCTTAACTTTATCTGTGGATGGCTACCTAATGGCTACCTTAGCTATAGGCCAGTAAGCCTATCATCAGTGTTGTGTACATTACATGTTTTTTTCAGCTTTACTAATATGTTGGATTCATATTAATGCATATTTTTAGACATACAAATTACAACAATAATTTGGCAGACCCCCTGCAGCAACTCTGATGACCCCCTAGGGGTCCTGGACCCCCTGTTGAAGATCTCTGTTCTAGGCTACTACTACTTGGAGTGAAGCTAAATGTTTCAACCATTACTTTTAGCTAACCATTTCAATTTCAACTTTTAGCTATTTTAACCAGTTCTCCATCACTTTTAGTTAATAATTTGAGCTGCTTAGTCATTACTTTTAGCTAATTAATTCTACCATTTAGTCATTACTTGTAGCAAACATTCTTTGCTCGCTTGCTAACTAGTTTTCATAAACTCTTAAATAACAGCAACATGTAGTGTTTAGGTGTCACAGTTGGACATATTCATATAATCAAATTTTAAATTTTTTTTTTCAAATTTGTTGAGCTACTCTACAATCTTTTCATGTACCCCCTGGCAACTGTATAAGTATCCCCTGGGGTACAAGTACCCCTGTTTGGGAATCACTGGTATACACAATTTTTAATTGATTTTTAATTGATTTCTTCCATTTGGTGCAGACATGGATCAAAGATTTGTGTTTTAGTTGGTATAATAGTGTAGTGATGTGAAATATGATCGGGAGTCTCCACAGGCTGTTTATTTAAAAAATATTAACTGGATGCTCTAGCCGTTCCACTTCCTGCCCAGCAAGTGAAACGACCCGCAGCTCCGTCTAAAATCGACCAAGCACGTATTTGTTAACATAGCAGGATGCGCTGGGGCACAGCTGGAGGAAACGCAAGCAGTCTTGAGTGGCCACAGACACAGCCTGGTGGAATATAGGGGTAAGGCTCACTGACTGTGTTGTAAACTGAATGTGAGTTGTCAACTGCAACATTTCGCAATTCCATATATTGGAATGCACTGATGAAGAAATAGTTTAACATTTTCAGGAAAAGTGTCTGTGAGTTAAAGGAATGTGTTTTGCTGTGATGGGAAATATGCTTGTTTTTGTTTCTTGCCGAGAGTTATATGAGAAGATTGATATCACTCTCATGTCTGTACCGTTAATATGAAGCTACAGCCAGCTGCAGGTTAATTTATCTTAGCACCGAGTGGGAACAGGGGAAAACTTTTGGGCTCTGGTAATATAATCTGCCTACCAGACCCTCTGTGGAAGCAAACTTGTATGGCACCTTTTGAATACTTTTGATTTAAAACGTGTTGATTACTGATGCTCACTCAGCTCATCTGAAAATAAAAGACCACTGTTGTATGAAATTACACGGTGTATGCTAAAGCTTTGAAAATAGGTCGGACAGATGTCATGTCGTATTTCTACATAACTTATTATATAGTGAACAATCTGATGGTGTTCATATGACTTTAAGCCAGCACTCTCTCAAAACAAAAACTCTCTCTTTTTCTGAGGAAACTATATGTAGTGCAGTTTCTGTCTCCCTGTTCAGAAAGACATTTTTTTCTCTAACTGACTTCTGGGTTTTGTGACGTGGTTTGTCTTTCTTATTATTGTACAATAATAATAATAATAATAATAATAAATATAACCATAAATCCATCATCATTGTAGCTTCCTGTGGGATTAACTGTACTGAAAAAAAACACTACAGCCACATAGCTGTGAAAGCGCCCTGAATGTCATCTATCAGTCTGGTTGTTCCCGCGGCAGTCTGCTCCGCTCATGCTGATCTTTATAATAAAGTTAACTGGAGCTAACAGGAGCTAACCGGAGCTAGCCAGAGCTAACCGGAGCTAACCAGAGCTAACCAGAGCTAATCGTTTCCAGCCGAGCCTGTTCACGTTCTTCGACTCCGTGCCCGTCACTATGGCAAGCCATTTTAACATATAATGGCTAGACTGGATATTTAAGTTAGACATCCGTAATTCAACTCTTCCTAGTCAAAAAGAACAATTCAGATACCCACAATGACATTCTTTCTATCTACAATTGTCACTTCAGATATCCACAATGTCATTCTTACTAGTACAAATGACATCACGTTTCCCATTCGTGTGTAGGAAGCTTTAATTTCAGATATCCACAACATCCAAAAATATATAAAACAAGTGCTGTGGTTTACATTTGACTTGTACTGGGTCCATCCACTGAACCAGCACAGGCATCAACAGGCCTGTCTCCGACCATTATGATGTTTTCAAGGTGTAGTGCAGGGAAATATGATCCGCCGTGAGCACAGTGTATTTTATTTTGAAAATTAACCGGATGTTTTATTTTGTTTCTGTGCTCGACTTCCTGTCCCGCACAATGTGCCCTGTGCTTAATTGCTGCGGAGCTCGCCGGCATCCGGCAAAAATAGAAGCTCTGTGTATTAGATGTGTTACTCTTCAATGATCTCCCGATTCAATTACGATTATCATGTCAGCGATTCGATATCTCGGTGCATCACGATGCGCCAAATCCATTTTTCCGTTAAAGCCATATAGGATATTTAATTCATAGCTTTTCAAGCTTCTAAAACAAAACATTCTGCAGTGCTCTAATACTAAATAAATTGGATATATAGAACTACAGCACTGAGTACATGGCACTTCCTGATTGTGCAAAACATAACAGAATATGTAAACAGAAAGGTTGTTAGGCATACATTAAATTGTAAACAGAAATAATCGATTATGGTCTGGTCGATAATCTATGCAGCATCGCCTACGTCCACGATTCGATGCATTGATTATTTGATTAATTTCAACACCTCTACTCTGCCCCAGAGGGCTGCGGATCGCCGGAGGTGTGCCGGAGTCGGAACGCAGCCGTTCTGCAGTCAGTGAAAATACACACATTGACTTTAATGGAAACCTATTGACTCCGCCGCCGTTCAGTCCATTTAATGATCAATGCATTAAATGTAATTAATGTAACTACAAGATCAATTTAGTGTAGATGAAGATGAACCTTTGCTAGGGGTGTCATGATTCTCCAAATCAACGATTGGATCGGACTTTCGATTGAAGAAAAAAAAAAACAGTTCAGCAGTGACAGCAATGCCACAATAAGGGCCACTAGATGACAGAAGGTTACTTTACAACATCAGTTTTTTTTCAGAGTTTACGAGGAGCACCATGAGTTTAATGAGTTTAATGAGGGGCACGTGAATGCACCATTAAGTCCTGTTGGAGCCCACACGCTTTATCGTTGGTTGTCTGTTTACATAACTCATGGGGAAAGCAACACCTGTGTTGTTCAGGGAAATGGGAGGATTTTGGGAGAATCTCCGACTCCGAGCGGTGTGTGTTGTTTTTTTCCTTTGGATGTGCGCAATATGGAGGGGGTGGAAAAAGAAAAAAAATACTGGGGGAATCGGCAGTTCTTTTGATTTCGATAATCAAAATCGAAAGCTCGTTTCAATTGATTCGACAAAAACAAAAAAAAAATCTAAATCGTGACACCCCTAACCTTTACACAAATATTGTGACGTTAAAAAAAGCAAACAACTAAGACTATAACAAAAAACTACAACTGACTATGAAGTCCTCGTGGGTAATTTATGTTTCATACGTTCAAAAAATATTTCTGTAGGACAGATATGTCTGTAAAAAAAAAAAACGAGCTTTAGAACATCCTTACTGAACCCAGCAATGAACTCATTGGCCTGAACACACACACACACACACACACACACACACACGCACACACACACGCACACACACGCACACACACACGCACACACACACACACACACACACAAGTCTCAGAGAGCCTGATGATGATCCATTCAAAGCTCAAATTGTATGTACCTGTGCACACACACAGCGAGATAATGAGTTCTCCTCCAGCTTCTGCTGGCCCCAGGTGCCCTTTATTGCGGCAGCAGGAAAACTGAGCCACTTGGTATTATGCATGACCACATATACACACACTTCACCGAGCCATCTGATTGGTCCAAGTAGGTCAGCACTTCCAAAACATGACTGGGCCAAAGAGCTACACACACACAAGTGCTTGTACTGCCACACAAACAAGCCGGCTGATCTGAATGGCTGATGTGGGATCTGCGCTCTGTACATCACCGCGTATCTGAGCCACAGGTAGCTGGGGAAGGGTGCATGTTACCATGGCAACACGAAGCAGAGGGCGGAGATTAAGTTATAGCGCTATGATGTGAGGAGACTATCAATGATGGAGGGAAATACATGTGCAACTCCGTCTGTTTGACCAAGGGAGGGATGGAGGGAGAGGACAGAGGGTGTTCTGAGGTAAGACATGTATGGATTTACGGTGGAACCACATCCATCTTTACCTCTCTCTGTCCTCCCTCCTACGCCATTCTCTATCTTTCCCATTCTCTATCACTTACCTCTAATCTGTCTCTCTTTGTAATCTCTCCATTACTCTTTATGCTCTTCCTTTACACAGATGTTCCACTTTGTCAAATAAAGAACAGTGTGTCCCCCTTAGTCCTGTACTACATCAATGAACAGAATCAATATGCAGCAGTGCTATGCATTTTCATTCAGGGTTCTCAACAATCGTTTTATGGCATGATTGTATTGTCAAATGTATTAAAAGGTCCCATATTTCCGTGGCTTTTTTGACTATAAAGTAGGTGGAGGTGTGAAACTGTGAAAGTCTCAAAACGCTCAATCCACAGAGAAATGCACACAGCCCGTATTCAGAAACTGTGCCTTTTACACGAGCCGTCAGGACTTTGTACGGTTGTGATGTTACTAAATATATATATATATATATATATATATATATATATATATATATATATATTATGGCTGGTCCGAATACCATTTTTTGAGCTTCCAAGCTTCGGTAGTAATGAGCATCGAATAGTCGAAGCTTCGGAGAGAGGGGGCTGAACATATTATTATCTCTAATAACAGAACAGCGCGAGCAGGAAGCGGCGCGCCTCATGCGAGCAGGGCTTATATTCCCCGAGAACGGAGACTTCACTAATGATATCACACACACAGACACACACACACACACACACACACACACACACACACACACACACACACACACACACACACACACACACACACACACACACACACACACACACACACACACACACACACACACACACACACACACACACACTGCATATTTGACACGCTGCCTTTGTCTTGTCCTCACTTAATTTAAAGTTCTCCCACACAGATGAAGTCTTCGGCATTTTTGTCTTCTTTTCGCTGAATCGTGACGGTAATGACGTTCAACTCATGGCCGTTTTAATTGGGGCATGTGACGTGACGTCCCAGTAAAATCTCAAAGTCTCCTATATTTCGCAGTAGATTAATTTAGATTGATAATAACGGGTAAAAAGGATAATACAATTTTGTTTCTATTATTTTATTTTCCACAATGTCAAAGCAACACAGCGTAACCCAAAATACAAGCTCAGGCATGCACTTCTGTCCATGCAAACTGCGCTGTTCTGCGCTCTAGCCAGAGAATACTCCCGTTGCAGGAACACTTTAGTAGTCCAAGAAGAAGCAAATATATTTATTAAGTATAACGAGGTTGGGTTGTCCCATCCTATTAAAAGGGCTAGGCTATATAAGAAAATTGTAAAAGAGAGTATTATATTTCGAACATATTCAAGCGCGAATGAGAACCGTTTGGAGGGGGATGCCAGGTTGTGCAAAAAAAAAAAAAAAAAAGAAGAAGAATATTCGATTGACAAATTTTCAAATCGAATACCAACCAACCGAACGAATATTTGAATATTCGGGTCCAGCCCTAATATATGTCAAAATAACGCGTTTATTTCGATTAATTAATCTGAGAAAAAATAACGCGTTAAAAAAAAATAACGCAGATTAATCCATTCCATATTGACGTTTGACCCGGAGCCGTTCTAGCCACCATTCGACTGTAAAATGAAGGAGGGAGACGAGAATGTGCTGCCTGGATCATTAATTGGAACATTTACTTGTAAAAATCTTCTTCCTGTCAACCCTGGCTACCGAAATCTGGTGCCACTGATACGTCTGCGCTTCTCTCCAATGCTCTGAAACAGACGGCAACACAAACACCGCTGCACGTGACGCCGGTTAACACTATACTCGACAGCAGCTAACGTTAGCCTACCGCTAGCTAGTTAACACTATACTCAACAGCAGCTAACGTTAGCCTACCGCTAGCTAGTAGCTGGAATAAACACGGTTAAAATGCTGACAGCTAACGCTAAACGGTGAAAAGTTTGACTGTGTTTTAGCCGTCGGAAAAAACAACACAGACGGTGCTTTCAATGAAACTGGTAAACTACAGCGTCGTGGTGCATTTGACGTTATTGTAAATGTCCTTTTCCCACCTGGTGGTTGTTTTTGTCGTTCAACAGCAATTTACTAGTGAAATAAGTTATTGTTATTGTTATACATTATTATTAAAATCATTTAATTTTGACCATATGGCCTTAGCAATAAACAAGCCGTTCTTTAATGTCACCGACTGTTATTTAGTACCTTTTTTTTTTCTTTTCTTACTTTCTTAAAAAGTATTGGTTCAGGCACCGTTAATTATGTATGCAATTAATTTTGATTAATTAATTACAGAGTATGTAATTAATTAGATTACATTTTTTAATCGATTGACAGCCCTTTTTATATATATATATATATATATATATATATATATATATATATATATATATATATATATATATATATATTAGGGCTGAAACGATTCCTCGAATAACTCGAATAATTCGATTACAAAAAATCCTGAAAAAATGACTTGCCTCGAAGCTTCGTTAAATCAATGTTACTAACGTTGTATCGTTGACGGCGGTGTTTCCGCTACTGTCGCACACCAAACGCGGCTCAGTCTAATTAAAACTAAAACTCTGTACAGTGTGTCTACTGCAAAATCAAACTAGCTTACCACAAAAATAAAACGACATCAGTGCTTTATCATCTCAACAGAAAACATTGAGTCTAACTTAATCATCCATTCCACGAAGAGGACCGACAAAAGTAAATCACAGAGTCGTATGGACGATGAAACTACATCAAACACAACAACTACCAAAATCAAAGACAAGAAAATACGTAGTGGTGACCACGATCTGAGCTGACGCGCTGACTATTCCTTCAGAAAAACAGCTGATTGTTGCGCATCTCTCTCTCTCTCTCTCTCTCTCCACGGAGAAACAGCTGATCAACAATCTAATAGCATAAGTGTAACAGAGTTGTGTGACATTATAATCAAATATATAAATGAAAATAGGTTAAGTATAACTAATATTTACATATAGGTCTAGTTTTGGTTGTTTAAAAATGTAATAAAAAAAAATAAAAAATTAAAATAAAAAAAAATATCCGATTAATCGATCGATTAAGTGCTAGATTAATCAATTACAAAAAGAATCTATAGCTGCAGCCCTAATATATATATATATATATATATATATATATATATATATATATATATATATATATATATATATATATATATATATATATATATATATATATTGCCGCTACAGTATTTCCTTGACTGCAATGACGGTGCAGACTCAGAGAGCGCAGATGCTAAAAGCCCAGAAAAACTGACCAATCAGAGCAGACTGGGCTGGGAAGAGGGGCTTAAAGAGACAGGAGCTAAAACGTAGTGTTTCAGACAGAGTGAATACAGGTATAGTCAGACAGACCGTAGAAAATAAATAAATAAATAATGTTAACATTAAAGCACAAACATGTAAACATGTAATAGAAACGTAAAAAAAAAAATACAAGTATGACCCTGAATGAGCATGATATGGGACCTTTAAAGTAATTGAACATATTACTTTTTACAGTCTGTAATCAGAGTAGTCCTCAATTGAGATGTGTGATTGATTTCCTTCACCAATCAAAATCAAAGAATAAAGTAGTTCCCCTCCCAATTTATTTCTTAATTTATAAAAAGGGACACGGGTAATATGTTTTATACCTGTGAATATAATCAAATGAATGCATTTGCATGTACTCTGTCTTAACAAGTTATTTTGAAAAGTTAGCGTAGTCACGTGTATCCTGGGCCGTTTCAATGCATTTCAATGCTTGTTCTGCATCAGAAACGCAATACTTGAACTTTAGATGATAAAGCAGGGCTCCAGACTGCGACCAAATGGTCGCATTTTGCGAAAAATTTGAGACATCCAGTCGCACATGTGCGACCAGTAAATTTGTCCCCTTTTTTTACATGTTAAACGTTGAAATTTCAGTACCTGAGAGCGCGTAAGCTCAAGCTTATCTGTCCTCTCTGAAAATTGACAGAGAGCGGAGCTCTGACACAAACACACACACTCGCACACACACGCATAGCTGCGGACGGTGCAAACTACGTCGGCTCTGCAGTTCTGTTGAAGTCACAGTGAGTCACGGAAATGCCGACAAAGTGGTTTCAAGTGTGGTTACAGTTTTTCAAAACTTCACGCAGACAGCGTTTGCTGCGATATGATATTAATGGAGAGCCGAAAGCGGTCGCGGTGCTGTTGACGTTACACTTCCTAAGCAGCACAACAGTGGTTCTGTGCCCTGAGGACTGACTGACAGGCTGAGGTTGTAAGGCAAGGCAACTTTATTTCTACAGCACCTTTCAGCAACAAGGCAATTCAAAGTGCTTTACATGAAACATTAAAGAGCAATTAAAAACGGTCATGAAAATAAATAAATATATATTTTTTTTTTCATGACAACGATGGTGCTGTCAGTTAACCTATGTTGCATCTTCAAAAGTGACACTGAATTTGAAACAGCACATTGTAATTTCTGCATCTATTATCAAAGTATTTATTAGTAATACAGTGGAAATTAGTAGAAATGTGAATATTTGGTTAGCATGTTGATTTACGGTGCGTGCCCCTACATTTTCTGGTTGCGCCCCTAAAATTTTCAGTTGGGGGCCACTGTGCCCCTAGTGAAAAAAGTTAGTCTGGAGCCCTGTAAAGGGACATTATTTCAACGTAAATGTCAAGTTAATTAAGTTAATATCTATACATTTACTATACATTTATTTTAAAAATGAAGTCCATTACTTATGCAGTAATGAAGGTTTAATGTGACAGCAACTGCAATAACTAGATAGGAATTCAAATCAGGTCAGAACAATATATTTATACACAATTATACCTTATTTGACTGCTACTGCTGAATCACACAAAAAATAAAGAATTATCAAAAACCAGTAAAGAATTACAACAAGACTAAGAGCCAGTATACTCTGTGAGGCTACTACACAAAATGCTAACGTAAGCATGCGAACATGCTCACAATGCCAATGCGTACATGCTGATATAGTCATGGTATAATCATCGTCTTAGATAAGCATGATAACATGCTAACACTTGCTAATTAGCACTAAACACAAAGTACAGCTGAGACTAAAGGAATGTCATTAGTTTTGCAGGTATTTGGTCATAAACATGAAACTGAAATTTGGACTTAATGATGGCGCTGGAAGAAAGGCCAGGGGATCAAAGCTTTTCTAATTCATCTTCAGAGAACCATGGATGTCTTTAACAAATTACAAAGCAATTCATCCAAGCCAATAGTTGTTGTAAGATATTTCACTGAAAACCAAAAACATGTAATTCACGGTGGTGCTAGAGAAAAACGTCAGGGGATTACCAAAGTCATTAGAATACACTGTCTGGGAACCGTGAATGCAGTGTTGTAGTCAAGACCACCTAAACCGAGACCAAGTCATCACCAAGGTGTAGAGTGTAACCCGACCGAGACAAGACCAAGACTTTGAGGGGTTGAGGCTGAGTCTCAAGAAGAAGAGGACTTTTTTTTCAAGACCACAACTGCAGGGATTTCACTAAGTTGCCTGTGCATTGTCTAATTGTATGTGTTGACATACAGTGCCTTGCGAAAGTATTCAGCCCCCTTGAACTTTTCGACCTTTTGCCACATTTCAGGCTTCAAACATAAATATATAAAACTGTAATTTTTTGTGAAGAATCAACAACAAGTGGGACACAATCATAAAGTGGAACGAAATTTATTGGATATTTCAAACTTTTTTAACAGATAAAAAACTGAAAAATTGGGCGTGCAAAATTATTCAGCCCCTTTACTTTCAGTGCAGCAAACTCTCTCCAGAAGTTCAGTGAGGATCTCTGAATGATCCAATGTTGACCTTAATGACTAATGATGAAAAATAGAATCCATCTGTGTGTAATCAAGTCTCCGTATAAATGCACCTGCTCTGTGATAGTCTCAGAGGTCCGTTTAAAGAGCAGAGAGCATCATGAAGAACAAGGAACACACCAGGCAGGTCCCAGATACTGTTGTGGAGAAGTTTAAAGCCGGATTTGGATACAAAAAGATTTCCCAAGCTTTAAACATCCCAAGGAGCACTGTGCAAGCGATAATATTGAAATGGAAGGAGTATCAGACCACTGCAAATCTACGAAGACCTCGGCCGTCCCACTAAACTTTCAGCTCATACAAGGAGAAGACTGATCAGAGATGCAGCCAAGAGGCCCATGATCACTCTGGATGAACTGCAGAGATCTACAGCTGAGGTGGGAGACTCTGTCCATAGGACAACAATCAGTCGTATACTGCACAAATCTGGCCTTTATGGAAGAGTGGCAAGAAGAAAGCCATTTCTTAAAGATATCCAAAAAAGTGTTGTTTAAAGTTTGCCACAAGCCACCTGGGAGACACACCAAACATGTGGAAGAAGGTGCTCTGGTCAGATGAAACCAAAATCAAACTTTTTGGCAACAATGCAAAACGTTATGTTTGGCATGAAAGCAACACAGCTCATCACCCTGAACACACCATCCCCACTGTCAAACATGGTGGTGGCAGCATCATGGTTTGGGCCTGCTTTTCTTCAGCAGGGACAGGGAAGATGGTTCAAATTGATGGGAAGATGGATGGAGCCAAATACAGGACCCTTCTGGAAGAAAACCTGATGGAGTCTGCAAAAGACCTGAGACTGGGACGGAGATTTGTCTTCCAACAAGACAATGATCCAAAACATAAAGCAAAATCTACAATGGAATGGTTCACAAATAAACATATCCAGGTGTTAGAATGGCCAAGTCAAAGTCCAGACCTGAATCCAATCGAGAATCTGTGGAAAGAACTGAAAACTGCTGTTCACAAACGCTCTCCATCCAACCTCACTGAGCTCCAGCTGTTTTGCAAGGAGGAATGGGCAAAAATGTCAGTCTCTCAATGTGCAAAACTGATAGAGACATACCCCAAGCGACTTACAGCTGTAATCGCAGCAAAAGGTGGCGCTACAAAGTATTAACTTAAGAGGGCTGAATAATTTTGCACGCCCAATTTTTTTTTTTTATCTGTTAAAAAAGTTTGAAATATCCAATAAATTTAGTTCCACTTCATGATTGTGTCCCACTTGTTGTTGATTCTTCACAAAAAATTACAGTTTTATATCTTTATGTTTGAAGCCTGAAATGTGGCAAAAGGTCGAAAAGTTCAAGGGGGCCGAATACTTTCGCAAGGCACTGTATGTCAACACATACAATTAGACAATGCACAGGCAACTTAGTGAAATCCCTGCAGTTGTGGTCTTGAAAAAAAAGTCCTCTTCTTCCAAGACAGAGTGAAAATGCGGTCGATTCCGAGACTAAAACACTGTATGAGTGTATAAATTTAGCAGCAAACCATATGACAGATACATGTTCCAGACTGGATCAAAGCAGTGTACCAACCAACCAACCAACCAACCAACCAACCAACCAACCAACAGACACATATTGCCATCCCTGACGCCAGGCTGTCAGAATGGGTAAAAGTCTACTGTAATATGTTTGAAATTTAAAATGTCAAACCACATGCATTTGAAATACTTTTGGGGGATGAACAGTTTCTCCCATCTCTGTGGATAGACAGAAGGCCATAAACGTGGGGTACGACTTCATCAGCATAGTCGCCTCATCGGGCCAAGCCTTGGTTACCACAAACATACACCAACTGCAGCATGGTAAAGTAAATATTAAGTCAACATGTCATACTTAGTTAAGGATGTTTTTAAGATGCAAACTTCCCAGAGACTTGTATTCCAAGCCAAGCCTCCACGGTATGAGGTGTCTTTGCCCCAGTGGATGTTATTGCAGAAGCTAATGACCTTAACTGCAAAGCAACCTTTCCATCTCTCTTAATCTCCTGTCTGTCTCTCCACTCTGTATCATCTTATTAGGCAGAAATGCCATTTAAATGTCAGTTAGTGATGCAAGGAATTGAAAGGATAAAGGGATGAAAAATATGAAAAATATTTTTCTTGTATTCACTAGTATACAACGGTAACAGATACGAAAACACGAAAAAAAAATAATCTAATAAACTGTATACTGTGTATTTTTCACACACACTTGGCTGCAGAGCCTCCTGTTACTGAGGAGAAGAGGAATGTGAGGGAAGCACGCTGATAAACAAGCATATCAAATTAGTAAAAAAGGAACTCACCGATGCATTCTTTTCTTTACTTAATGCTTTCCCTGGTCTTTTTCTCTTCGCTGTCACACAATACGGATCGCAGTGCTTAGTCTTCTAACTTTCCAAGGTTCATAAAGCTCCGAGTTGAATCTGCCAAGGAGTTCTTCATGCTTTGCGGCTTTGCCTCCAGATTGGGAAAAAACTGATGAAGCTTCCAAGAACTTCTCCTGCTCCGTGTGTAACTCTACTTCTCTGGAAGCATAAGGCAGGAGGGGGGCGGGGGTACACTTCTGTGTCTCTTCTGTGATCTCTAAAGACCTCTTGGGCGTTTGCTGATTTGATGCTACCGCTTGGATCGTGAGGCTTGTGTATGATGTGACTTTGCTCAGAAGCAAAATTAAGTGAAGTTGACTGCCGGGCAGCACTCCTGAGTCTCTCCTCTAGAGGCCTCCCTGGCTACGGTTGTTATACTCTTGCCTCTAAGGCAAATGGAAGATGCTGAAGTGAGTTGCCTACTGGGCGGATTGAAGCACCAGGCTGGTGAGCATGTGTTACCCTGCTGGGTGGACTGAAGCACCAGGATAGTGAATGCTATTGCTGTAAAAGTTCCCTTCCACTTTCCTTGAGTGAGAAGCTGCGTCTGCTGAGGTATATTGTTTCCTGCTAGGTGTACTGTACCAGAAGGGTGAGGTTATTGTGAGTGTGTAGCTGGCTTTATTGGCAATATGACCCTTTTTCCTTTCCAGGGATAACTAGCCCGATATTTCAGGCTACAAGTGTGGATCAGTACAATTTAGACAGCGAGCGGGTCTGAGCTGGCAGGTTGGTGAGAGGTCCAAGGTCATTGCTGGTCCTCACGGTAGCGGCAAGGAGTGCTTGAGAGGCAATAGAGGTTGTCATGGTAACAACAGCGAGAGGTCACAGGTGTGTTTTCTTTTCTTCTTTGTGTTTCAGTCTCTGGGTCGGCTGTTTCCGTGGAGGAGGTAGGCAGTGGGAGAAAATCCCTGAGGTAAAATGGGAGAACTGTTGCACGAAATGGAGAAAAAGAGGAACTGATAAAGGATAATAAATTGCTTTTCACTTCTTTCCTTTTCTATTTCTCCGGGAGGTAGAGAGCAGAAGAGGGTTTTGTTGGACTGGAGAGGATAGGATGACGGGGATGTAAAGTAGTGTTGAATCAGTCTTGAGTATGTTCTCTCTTTTGTTATTTGACAAAGAATGCTGGTGGCGTGCTAGTGTGCGTCTGAAAAAAAAAGTTGCCGCTTGACTGCCTCTTAACACGTAGGTTTCTTCAGGGGCTCCACCTATGGAAGACAAAGCACAGAGACAGGACAACATGATTAGACGTTTTATCATTGGACTTCACCAAGGATTTCCCCTGTCACAGATTCCGTTTGCGATTGTTAGGGCTGGGACAATATGCATTTTCCCCCCCGATTCAAATTCTTTCACGACACATGTGTGCCGACTGGATTTGTATTGCGATTTTCATTTATTGAGATTTGATAGCATGGAGTATTGAGATTTTCCTTTCCTTCTTTGATAAAAACTAAATTGGATTAATACACTTCTAGAGACAATATATCATGAGACATTTCTAAAAACTAACTGTTTTCTAAGAAGAATGCACATCACATGTCAGTCTGACATGTATTTCATTTGTAAAGAAGTACATGAAATGGATTTTCTGAATTTCTGCTTTCGCTCCGTTTTGCTGATATGGTGTAGTCACCGTCAGCGGTGCCGTATAAACAGAACATATTTAGGTGAAATCATTGGTTAAAAAAAAAAAAAAAAAAGTAATAAAATACATAGATTCTAGGGAAAAGAATCAATTTTAAAAATCGTTGCAAAAAAAAAAAATAAATAAAATAAAAAAAAAAAAAAAAAAAAAAAAAAAAATCACATTTGATTTTTTTCCCCCCACCCTTAGTGATTTTCACGGATGAACTCTCTAGACCCAGTCGAGTATTTGGGGCTCAGTTTGGTGACTTCAGGATTCAATAAGTTCTCCACACTTAACAAAGCCAACTGTTTGTCATTGCCTTTTAAAGTGTCCCACATTAGCAAGTGTCTGATCTCGTGCCCTTATGAGCAGGGCAGCATCCTTTATCACCGCCTTCCAAAATGTAGCATGACGTTTTTGATGGTTTCAAATGACAACTACAGAGAAAACTTTAAATGCTTTTATATCACATGGCAATATGCATATTGACATGTAAAATAAAGACATTTTATTGCATTTTTGTCACAAACCCTACAGTGTGTCTTGGATTGTTTTCGAAGACTTGCATTTGAGACCAGATTCTACCCACGCAGTGAGCCCTTCACAAGCTGGAATAAGCACACTACACCTGAAGTGTCCAAAGAGCACCTGTACAGTATGTGACCACCACACAGATCTAGCAGCGCTAGGGCTGCTCACTTAAGGAAAAAAAAATTATCTTGATTATTTTGGTCAATATTGAAATCACGATTATTTAACACGATTACTCTTGGAAGGATGCAATTACTGCAATTATTACATTTAAAAAAAACAACAGTTAAACAAATCAACAGTAAAAACACCATATATTGCGTTAATACTTTTCCCGTTGGAACTTTTTTTTCTCTCATTCAGAACACAAGACAAAATAAGTTTACTTGGAAAACGTACTATGCAAAATAATAGTTTTTCTCGTTTCTCGAGCTGAAATTGTGATTAATTGCACAGCCCTAAGTAGCGCTTCTACCCCATTTCTTCACGTAATGTTTACCACGTTCGCACCTTAGTTTAGCATGTTTGCATGCCAACATTCGCTGACTAGGCAAACTGTATCTGGTTGTAAATCAAAGTATTGGATACATTGAAATTTTGAGCCGATTTATTTTTTCACTTTTTTTTTTTTAGTACACTGAGAGCAATGCTCTCTTTTTCAGGAACGCCATGATCACATTCATAGAGTTACACATCCACACCTGGAAGCTGTCCAGTACAATGACATGCATATTAATGGAGGATTTCTTCTATGACATGCACGTGTTGTCAAAGACATGTTGGACGGGTTCTTCAAGGAAGAGTGATTCACGCACAGGAATGGAAATCAATCATCGGTGTGCAAAGATGTGGCGTTTCTGCATGCATCGATGGTTCTGTAGTGATGATAGAAGTGAACAAACAAATATAGAGTTCATTCTGCCGCAGGATCAAGAGTGGGGCTAGCCCCTCTCACACAATACATTGTACATTGCACGTGGGAAATTATTAATACGCATGCTAAGACTGTAGATCACACAAATTTGATGGCCAGTGGGGCTGGGTTGGCATACAAAATAAGTCAAGTTTGCCCAGAGGAAGAACCGTCGTGAACCGTCCTCTTCAGTGAGCCCTCAGCCTTGGTGAGTGAAAACACATTTTATCATCCTGTTTTTGTGGTGCTGGTCCGTATGTTGATCATGTTGTGTTGGATCGATTGATATTAACTGTGTTAGATGGTGACGAGTGTGTACATGCTCGTTGTTGTCATAAAATGGATCTGTATGCATCATGCTCACTTTTTCTGGCCACCCTGGCCCCTAAAAGGACCGCCATCTGGCGGTGCCTGTAGCCGGCTTGCAGTCACCTATTGACGGCTAAACAACTGGCACTGGTAGCCACATCGCACTGTTCACGTGTGTTCACGTTACAGCGCTTTACTTAGTTTAAAATCCTTCTATTTTAGGTATAATATGGTATATTGTTGAAGTAGCCTTGGTCACTTTGAGGGGGAGGGGGGGGGGGTTAATTTTGTCCCCAGCAGAGGCAGTGATATGTAGACTGTAGATCTGTGACCGTTGAAAGTTGTCTGTTCACGTCTTTATGGCCTTAATGGTGTTGCGCTCATAACGTTACTGTTTGCGCATGGCCCTGTAGGCACATTGGTTCTGGTTGTGTCACCTTAAATATTTTATTCTTAATTAAGGTTTGGGACAGTGTTAGTTTTACCTGTGTGTGAGTGAGTGAGAGGGGAAAATGCAACTACACAATCTTCTGTCTCTCTCTGTGTATGTGTACAACACCTCGTAGAAGAACGCTGCTCTGTTGTTAAGTGTTTTGTGGAGCCATGCGATTTGTTGACATGTTAACAGTGGGAGATACAGAGTATTCTAGTATTACTTGTATGTAGCCCATCTTTTCAAATTGTGCCCCACCAGTTTTTTTAGATCTGTGCAAGCAGCTCTTGGGTTGGGTTTCTGTCACACACACATACATGCATCTCTTTGTGTGACTCTTTCTCAAATAGACAAACATTAATACACACACACACACACACACACACACACACACACACACACACACACACACACACACACACACACACACACACACACACACACACACACACACACACACACACACACACACACACACACACACACACACACACACAAGTGGTTCATCCATGATGTTGAAAGGTTAACTCCATAGCACCTTCTGACTTTTGTTGGAAGGGCACCAGAGGTGGCCAATCTCAAAACCTCATCTCGAGATGTAAAGGCAAGTGTAACTCCTATACAACACGTCACCGTTATAAGTTGAGGTTCGCACATACAGTATACACCTGTCCTCTCTCCCCCCCCCCCACCTCAGCAGAGGGGCTAATTAACCAGCAGCAGGAAACGCCATATGAAACAGACATCAAGATTAATCTTATGAAGGAAGATGGAAGGAGAGAGGAGAAGAGACATTTGATACAATATGTATCATATTATCATGCAGGCGGAATGAAATACTTCCCTCCCCCACCAGCTACAGTGACAGATGTACAGAACAGGCAGCGATCAGTAGCTCACCAGAAACACAATCCGAGTGTCAGAATAAAAAAAAGAAACCTCGAGTTGATGGCTGGTTGCCTGCCAAACTGGCTGGGAACGAGACCATCCGCCGCCAAAATAAACGACCATTTGGCCGTTGGAAAGTGGGAAAAACAGATAGACTGGATGGAAAACAGAACGAGGAAGGGGGTGACCTGGTGGCTGAGACGTACAGCGTAAATGATCCGGGGACTGAATTTGACTCGATTTCTCTTCAAAAATGTTCTCTCTGTCTGTGATCTAAGACATTTAGGAATCATGAAGAGGAAAGGCAACAATGAATTAATCTTAACAACAAGTATTGTCTGTGTAGCTAAAGCCTTTTGTACTGACTATTATCTTTCTGTGCCTGTGCATTGTTGTCCAAAAACTATTAAAAACACATCAATGAGCCACTCTGCTGCACCGGATGAACATGCACTGGGCATTAGGCAATAGAAATTAAATCCTATATCAACGTCAATGCAATGTTATATCATAATATAGCCACAGCAAGTTGTTAAAATGACAACACAATTCTGTTAACCATAGAACTATACATTTGTGAGATTTTTGAAGAATTCCAGGAATGAATGGGCTCGGGGCTGAGTGCCACAGCGGAACACATTGTTGGTTTCACTTATTTATTTCCTATATTTTGTCTACAGTTTAGTGCTGGGCCGATATAATATCGATATCGTGATATGAGACTAGATATCGTCTTTGATTTTGGATATCATAATATGGCATAAGTGTTGTCTTTACCTGGTTTTAAAGGCTGCATTACAGTAAAGTTATTTCATTTTCTGAACTTACCAGACTGTTCTATTATTTGCATTTACCCACTTAGTCATTATATCCACATTACTGATGATTATTGATCAAAAATCTCATTGTGTAAATATTTTGTGAAAGCACCAATAGTCAACACTACAATATCGTTGCGGGATCGATATCGAGGTATTTGGTAAAAAATATTATGATATTTGATTTTCTCCCAGCCCTACTACAGTTATGTCTCTTTTCTGGGGCGCAGTAGTCTGCAAACACAATCATCTGAATGTGAAAACCATTCTTCTGATCACAGCCAGAAGAAAATAATCCAATTTGATACCGTAAGACTTATTTTACTGTACCAACCTTATATTCAGCATTTCTGCACATTCTTACCGTACACTGCAGACTTTTGTATTTAGAGTGTGAGATTTTACGGCTGGTTGGCAAAGTGAATAGGCTGACTGTCGTCGTTCTGTATCTGACCCTGACCTTTGACCTCAGAGACGAGACAAGAAACCAAAACTGGAAAGTAATCCTCCAAGGCATCAATAAACTTGTCTTCATTGTTCCTGAGGCCGTTGACTTGTCTTTTACTACAAAGAGACTGGCACACTGACCTGGAACGGCATGCACGTGTGTGTGTGTGTGTGTGTGTGTGTGTGTGTGTGTGTGTGTGTGTGTGTGTATACTAAGCACTGTCTCTTGGCTGAGGCTCTGTCTCAATAATTGGCAGCAGGAAGCGATGAGGCCATACAGTGCTTGTATCTAGGGCTATTTTTTTTTTTTAAATCTAGGCTATTTTTTTATTTTTCAACTTTGGCCGTGTCCATTGGACACCCACCAACCCGCCTACACACACTCTGCAGGAACAACAGTGGGTATGCAGCCAAGTGTGTGTGTGTGTGTGTGTGAGTGTGAGTGTGTGTGTGTGTGACCTTGAGTCCTTCTTCCTGAGCAGTACAACACTACTCTGCACCAATCACACCAAGCTGAATAAAATGAGAATAAGAGGACTCTGTAAATGTATTTCCCTGCTTTGAAGCTCCACTTGCATATGTGCATTTCTTAATTTGGTAAGTTACCTGGGCTGTACAATTAGGATCATATGCTTGTTAGTCAGTGTGTGACACAGACAGAGTGCTGTGGTGACAGAGCGCTGTAGCCACTGTCTGTCAGGGTACTCATGAAATTACAGGGTAAAAACAATGAGACAGGGCATGTGATCCTATGAAACTGGTATAGCCTGTTTAACAATACAGAATATCCTATAGGTTGATGGCAGTAAATTGCCGCTGATAACATGTCATGTTGGGTGTGGTGTTGGGTGACTTGATATGGGTCTGTATGAACATTTCTCTGACAGTGGTCAAACCTCACTGGAGCAGCCTGTGATAGCCAGCCGGCGAACTTATCCTCTTCCCCTTTATCTGAAGGATATCAAGACACAGACGGAGGCGGCGAGGAAACAGCAATCAAATGTAGGAGAATGCGCAAATGAATTAAATCACTGTTGAGCTACAACAGAAAATAGGTACAGTAACAATATAATTAGTATACATATCATAAGAAGACTTCTTGAGTATTAGAAAGACTAAATATGCAAAATGGAGGACAAATGAAAGTAGGGCTGGGTATCAAATGCATTACTTTTTAAGCACCGACCAAATTTCCTCCTTAGTATCGAGTACCAAAAAATGCCTTGTCATTCAATACCAAATTTCAATAGCTAAGGAGAAAATTTCATCAGCACCAGTGAGCCAATAAGGGTAGAGACGAAGAGAAGACGATCTGGAAAATTCGGTCTTGTCGAAAATTTGCCACGTCCGGCCTCCTGCACGCTACAGAGACACAGACAGACAGACAGACAGACAGACAGACAGACAGACAGACAGAGGGGTCCACAGTGTTTAAATTACGTTTTACATTATATACAACATTATTTTATTAGTTTGTGGGGAAAGGGAGTGGCTCTTATAATACAGCCATGAACAGGGGTGGATGGCTAGCAGAAACAAAGCTCCTTGGGTAGAAATGAATAAAGAAAAGGTTCTTTTGAATGGGTAGTTCAGTTTCAAAGCCCTTCCAGATGGTTCTCTCCACAAGAATATGAAGAATGAAGTTATTTGCATCATGTACTGTTGATGTGAACTGAGTTACCACTGGTGTACATCCAGTCTCAAATACCACTCGAGCTTTAAAAACATACATATCCCTTTTAAAGTACATTTAGAAAAGATTAAAAAAAAAAAAGTGTGATTAATTTGCGATTAATGTTTCCCTGTTGCATGTTAACTTTTGAACATAAAATTCAGCCTCCTTCTACAGTGCACCATGTTGTTGTTAAATTAGGCTTACCCACACAACCGTTTTAGAACAAGCTAATTAAAATCAATCTGTGCACCAGAGCGAGAGGTTTTCAGTAAACTACTTGAAGATGAATTGACACTGTTGCCAATTACCACATCATTTGAGCAGCTATTGAAATACCACATGTATTTAGGTTTAGTTGCAAAGCCAAAGACAACAGCAGCAATGTGAGGCATAAAAATAAACAGAAATACATGGTTAATCCTAAATAATCGTCAACTAAAATTCATGATTGTGACAGCCCGGCTCACAGGTTCACTGCCAGAGTTAACGTCACATGGATACATTACACCTCGCATATGCCAGCTTCCAAAGGGAGTTATGACAGAAAAAGTCTAAGAGTGAAAGTGATTTTTTATTTTAATTAACCGTTAGGCTAATGTAAAGTCAATGAAGCCTATCCTCTCTAAGTCATTTAAAAAAAAAAAAGCAATTATATTTCATAGGAGTATTATACAGGGCTTGAAATGAAAAACTGAGTGCACTTAATGCTACAGGGAAATGGTTTTTAAAATGCAGCACTTACCAACAGCATTTCTCACTGACATAATGAACCAGCAGACTAACGAATTGAACACATCTGGTTTCCTTTGATCATCTTTTTCAGTGGGAACCCCTGCCAAGATGCACCTGCAGCTTGAGCACACCAAAGTACAAATGACCGACTCGAGTCAAACCACTTGGTAGACGGACTATGTTTGAATTGCATGTGTTTTTAGGATAGTGACCGCTGGGTGCGGTCTAGAATAGGTCTAAGATAAAAGGAGTGGGGGTCATTTCCATCTTACAAGTATTTGGAAATGCATTCTGTCACATCCTTACAGTCAAACAGTATATACTGATGACAAGAAAACTGATAAATAACAGGAAAAGACATTCCTACAAGTCTTCACGATGTTGGAAACTTTAAATTACAAATATATAGGGTCGGGCATTGGTTCGATTTCACAATTCTGATTCCAATTCTGATTCTTATCGATTCCGATTCTTTGAGGGGTGGAGTTGAAACGGGTCAGGAAAAAATAATTTTGATTCAGTTGTGCTTTTTCAATGTAAAGTAAAGCCACACTAGAGTGCAGCTTACTGTGCTCCATGGCTGCAACACAATAAGCCTGGAAATACGGTGGCTGCTACGGAAACCAAAACTTGGGGAACAGATGATTGGATTTGAAAACACATTTTTTTCAAACGTTTCCAATAAAAACACAATTCCATTGGAATCGTAATTGTTGAAACGTTTTTGAAAGTTGGAACCGGTTCTCGATGCCCAATCCTACAAATAGGGCTGCAGCTATCGATTCTTTTTGTAATCAATTAATCTAGCACTTTATGGATCGATTAATCGGATATTATTTTTTTTTGCGTTTTTAAACAACCAAAACTAGACCTATATGTAAATATTAGTTATACTTTAACCTATTTTCATTTATATATTTGATTATGTCAGACAGCTCTGTTACACTTATGCTATTAGATCGTTGTAGAGAGAGAGAGAGAGAGAGAGAGAGAGAGAGAGAGAGAGAGAGAGAGAGAGAGAGAGAGAGAGAGACGCAACAATCAGCTGTTTTTCTGAAGGAATAGTCAGCGCGTCAGCTCAGATCGTGGTCACCACTACGTATTTTCTTGTCTTTGATTTTGGTAGTTGTTGTGTTTGATGTAGTTTCATCGTCCATACGACTCTGTGATTGACTTTTGTCGGTCCTCTTCGTGGAATGGATGATTAAGTTAGACTCAATGTTTTCTGTTGAGATGCTAAAGCACTGACGTCGTGCTATTATTGTGCTAAGCTAGTTTGATTTTGCAGTAGACACACTGTACAGAGTTTTAGTTTTAATTACGTTTGAACTGATTCCAAACTTTGGACCCTTCCTGTGGTTTCCTCCAGCCGGTCTCTTCTCTTAGCCCCTCACTATTTACCTCTGGCATGTGTCGCCAGCAGGAGACTGAGCCGTCTGGTGTGCGACAGTAGCGGAAACACCGTCCGTCAGCGATATAACGTTAGTAACATTGATTTAACCAAGCTTCGAGGCAAGTCATTTTGCAGAGGATTTTTTGTAAAAACTTAAGACCTCCATTATTTATGCATTAATAGTCCAATTTATGTCAAGCCTGTTAAGTGTTGGGAGTGGGAGTTTGTCTCCCACTTTCAGTATGTGGTTAATTAAGGACCCACTCAGTGCAATTAACACACCATTTATGACTCCGAAATACAGTATGTGCAATATGCAGGTTGTGCAAATAAGAAGCAGGATATCGGTGTGTTATGACACATGAGCAGTCTGTGCTACCTGAGACTAGAGGAATGTGAGAATGAACTCAAGTGAAGCAGCTGAGTAAGGCTCGGCAATGACAAGAGAAAGCTTATCTACAGGACAGTGTGGACCGCAAACAGAGCGCGCCTGATTATCAGTCCAGTCAGGATGAGGTGCAATGAGTTCAGCAGCAGAGCGAGTCATGCAGCAGTTGGAATTTGAATTTTACAGTAATGTCATTTAAACAATGGAGCTATAATACAAAATAAGACCACAGCTGTGCCATTCTGTAGGAAAGACTGAACAGGGACAAGAATGCCTCTAGGGGTTTCAGAGAAAGAAAGCTGCAGACAGTATACAAAACTTCACAAGACTGGTTTTATCATACTGACTGGAAAGTGTTAGAGACCGCAGGGTACTTGCACCATTTTTAAAGTCAAATTTAATGCTTTTTAAGACCTTTTTAAGGCCATCACAAATATAGTTTAAGACCTAAAAATGTTGGGAAAAAATATTTGATAGGAAAAAGAATTGATTGAGTCATTAATAAGATTATTAACTAACTTAAAGTGGCCATATTATGAAAAAATAAATAAAATTGTTTCACTTTTCCTGAGATTTGGGGTGTTATTTGTACATGCTTGAAAAGCATTGAGGTTTCCCTCATTTGCAACAATGTTGAGATAAAGAGAAAAATAAAAATAGTTAAACAAATCAAGAGCACAATACTCAGAAAAAAACAACTGCACCTTAATATACTTGCGATTCAGCCAGCTTTCACACCTGAAAGTCCGAACCAAGGTCCGGACCAAGGTTCATGTTTTTGTTACATTGTATACATTTGATCCAGTAAGTTTTGGTTTCACACTGCAGTTATGCAAGTGCACTAAAGATCTATACGTGACAAAACTACGTCCTGCCGTCACTTACGTGAGCTGCGTCTCCAGATACTTAGAATTGATTGGTTTGTAGACGTGCTTCCCTGTCCCCTCGTATCCTCTCTCTGTGTCGGAGTTTTTTCAACTGACTGCTGCTCTCCCCTACTGCCGCGGCTCTTTTCTTTCTTTCCGGAGCATTTATTCAGAGACAAACGGAAACCTACACTGTACATTTACTACCACTTAACAAGTAAACTGCTGATTTATTCTCAGCTCTGATAGCCGACAGCTGTCTGCTCTGAGCAAATTCACCATCACTCTCTCTTACGTTCAGGCTAAGCACCAAACTATTCCCCGGTCTTGTAACACAAGGAGAGCCTGCCAGAGCTTCTTGGATTTGGTCCGAAAGTCCGAACCATCCAAAAAAATGCTTTCACACTATAAACGAACCGGACCATGGTTCAGTTTGGTCCGGACCGAGACCACCTCTTTTAATAGGACCAAAATTTGGTCTTTTGATCCGCATCGTAGTCCGAGGCACCTTTCTCACCTGCAATTTTGGTTCAGACCAAACTGAAAAGTCCGAAAGGCCAGACCAAATGAGGTAGGTGTGAAAACGCCCTAAATTCCAATTTTTATTTAAAGACGTACACCTTCTAGATGTTATTGTACTGTTATTGGTGACATATTGTATTTGTATTTTGTTGCCTCTTCCATGTCATTTTATCATTTGACGTCAATTGGCGGATTCATCAGTCTGTATATTTTCTGTAACACAATGGGACTTTGAATTGGATTGCATTCCCTGTTCATTGTGAAGCCTGTCCAGGATGTGCTTATGTACACATGCATATGGACAACGTGCAGTTGGACGATGATTACTGTATGTTTGACGTGCTGGAGCGCATTCGTTTCCAATACAGCTGACAATATATTGTGTAATGTATACCATGGAGGCTTACTTACACACTGAACTGAACACTGAGCAAACAAATAATAATTATTGATTGCTTTAAACCCAATCGTCTCCTTCTTGTAAAAGGACACGCCGCTCCTCAGACTCTGTATCATAGTCGAGAGTCAAAATTTACTGGGGAGAAGTGACTGCAGACAGCCAGCAGATCATGCATGTTGCACACAGCACAGAGCCTCCTATATCACCAGAGACAGTTATACAAGAAGGCCACACAACAGTATGTTCAGTATGACTATGACACACACACACACACACACACACACACACGAGAGTGACTTATAGGAAAAATGATGAAAGACTTCAGGACATTCACTTCTGTCAAAACAACACACTAAAGCTAATATTTACATATATGCACACAGTATTTGCGTAAGCACACACACACACACACACACACACACACACACACACACACACACACACACACACACACACACACACACACACACACACACACACACACACACACACACACACACACACACACACACACACACACACACAGAGAGAAGAGCGAAAGGGCAAGGGGGAGGCAGCAGCATGGTGGATGGATGACAGGAGAGGAGAGGCAGCCAAAGTGATGACCAGATGATTTGGAGAGGGAAAAAAAAAAAAAAAAAGAGGATGGTAAGATGAGAGAGGGAAATTGAGCAAGAGAAAGTTGAGAATCCAGAAAGAAAGAAAGAAAAACAAGGAGGGGGAAGGAAGAAGACAGAGGAAGAGAGTGGAGGTGTGAAAAGCCATGTATGGATTGGCAGAAAAACATCTTTCAACGGTTGCATAGCAACCAAACGAAAGTCATGAAAATTGAACTCTGCCAAAAAAAGTACCACTCTGTGCTTTTCAGGCTTCAGAGGATGAAGAACTCCCCTGTTTAGGCAACACACAACCACCCACACACTTCCATATAATCAACACACACACAACCACCCACACACTTCCATATAATCAACACACACACAACCACCCACACACTTCCATATAATCAACACACACACACACACACACACACACACACACACACACACACACACACACACACACACACACACACACACACACACACACACACACACACACACACACACACACACATCCATATAATCAACACACACACACGCACACACTTCCATATAATCAACACAGACACACACACACGTACGCACGCTTCCGGAGCCAGAGAGGACGTGGTTAAGGAGTGATGAGGAGGAACAGCTTTAGGGATGGGAGATGAAATGATGAGAGATGGAGGAAGGGCCAACAGCAGAGAGAAATATGAGGGAAAGCAAGTTATATAACATAGGTAGAGGGGGGAAAAAAGAGCTCATTATCTGTGTGAACAATGCCGTTCCAAGTCTTGCAGGAAAAGGTCTTCTCTATTAGCTTCTAAATTGTCAGTGGGTCTTTGACAGACACGTTGCATCTAATACCATTATCAAATTTGAATGAGCCACTTTAGGTAAAGCAATTTAAGTAAGTCACATCAAACAAAGATACATGCCCTTCTGCAATGCACCTGGTATATTGTGTCAGTAATCCTTGTGAATGCTCAATATCTTTGTTTTTATCAAGGTTGGACGAGCATAACACTTTCATTTCCACTCCAGCAAGTCTTTATCTTTAGACAGCAAAACCATCAGCTCAGAGTAACGGCGCCACGTCATTAACCACTGAATAACATTCTTGCTTTAGATTGCATTTCAAAGTGCAACATGTATTAGTAGTCCTTTTTCCTTAAATGCCTGAGGCAGTGAGTGCAGTACAGAGTGGTATCCATTTTTCATCTCTGCCTGTTGTATCTTGAGTGACACTGTTAAGCACATAAATGTTTTATTGTGGGGTGAGGGAAATATGTGTTACGTGCGATATGTTTTTACCACGGGATGTGTGCAATTTATTGTTGTGACTGGTACAGCTGGTGCTCTATTATTTGATCATATGTTCTGTTAAGGCATTTATTTATGTGTGCAGCTTTTGAGTCCAAAACAAATTTCCCTAAGGGGACAATACAGTATATTGTATTGTGTCATACGTTTCCACCAAAACAAGTCAAAAAAATATCTGAGTGTCTTTCGCGATATGTTGCAGATTTTGCGATATGTATATTGCAACAGATGATATCGCGATAATATAAAAACAAACAATGTAATGTGCAGCCCTACTAATGTGCAGCCCTACACTTTATGTCACGGTTTGCAGAACTGTCGTGATTCCAGGATGTTAGCAGGCTCTGGCTAGCTTGCGTTTGTTGACGAAGGCCAGGGGAGGCGATGGAACAGTTTGTGGATTCCGCTTTGTTCATAAATTTGTGCAATCGATGCTTTGACTGCCGCTACGGCATGCTTCAGTTTTTAGTCAAACTCTTAGAAACAAGATTTTATTAAACCCATCTTGCAAGATTGTATAAGGACCTTGAGTCGTCACTAGCGGCGTCTTGATTAAGGTTTTTTTGACTTCTTTACGATCAGTGTCGGCTACAAAATGAGAAACTGCTACCGGAATGTTTTGTACACTGCTGTTTGCTAATGATAATTAGTGTTATAGGTTAGCAAAACTGTATTTTTGCCAACCTTTCAGAGTCAGTCACCAGTGTGCCCAAATCATTTTACATTTTACACACAGTGAAATGCTTGCAGTATAGAGCCTGTGGTATAGGAGAACAGCACTGCAACACGTGCAGGCTGAGGTGGAAATAGTCTTGCATTGCCAGACGTATCTTCACAGCGCTGCGGAGTACGGTCTGGCTACACCACAAATACATTGCAGGAGAGGAGAAAAAACACACTCTGGGTTGTTTGCATTTCTTTAAACCAATCACAATCGTCTTGGGCGGCGCTGAGCTCCGGACGCAGAGACGGTGGCACTGCAAAATAGTCTCACATTTTCTTAGTAAATCTTTACAATTATTCTCCAAAAAGAACCAAGCAAGCTTGCCTTGTTGCACGATCCATATTTTCTTCAAAACTTGCCATTTTCAGCATGTAGCTTGCTAGCTCGAAATGTATTGTTGTTTCCCGAAAACAAACCAAGTTTTGCAAGGTGAGGGACATGAGGCGGGACATCCTGCAGCGCCGGATGTTCCGGCGATTATCCTGGAAATGAACTGTTGTCGATCCAGAATAAGGTGGATAGTACAAGTAACTGATACCGATCTATTTTAATACAGTATGCCACACAGACAGTACCATCTGTAGAGTGCTTTCACTTTAGGTTCAACTTTGGTTGACTTGGGCATGGTGCCATCAACCAGCAAACCGTCTCACACTAGCAAGACCAAAGTAGAGGAAGCTAACCTTCTGACTTATTCAGTTTTATTCAAGTTGTCTCCAGCTGAATGAAAATTGCCATCAGTACATCTGCAGCTTGTTGTATTATAATGAAGATTATATGATATCAAGGTACTTAGACATGCCATCTGCAGTTCCAATTATCATCTTGACAAAGTGAGCTGAAGGCAAACAGGTACAGTCACAGGCATTAGTCTCTTTACCTAGTCATTAAAATATAACCTAACCCTGCACTGCGGTCATTAATTCAGTGCACTGCACTGATTAGCCAACGGTCGCAGACTAATCACTCAACAAAATCTTCAGCAGAGGCCCCATTAGCAGTATTGCATCTTCAATGTCAGCACTCTACCATTGATTTGTTCTTACTGGTTCAGAGACATTTAAAACTGTGTCCCTTCTTTCCCAGCAGCTGTTGGACACTAAGCAACTAGGTTGGGGGAATGCATGTATCTTGAATATAGGTGCGTACTTAATAAAGGAGCAACTTTGAAAAAGCATATTTGTTCCCTTCTTCCCCACATGACTCCGATTTCTTTTTTTTGTCACATTTAATTGCCTTTATCACTTAGACTTCGTGGGGATACATTTTTCTTCTTTTCCACAAGCAAGTAATGAACTGCCCTTACCAGATGGCGCACAAGGGTTGAAAGCAGAGCAGAAAAGTAAAATATAAAAACTTAACTTCAGCGTCACTTAACCCTTGTGTTGACTTCGGGTCACATTGACCAGTTTTAAATTTTTGTTTTATATCAGAAAATATGGGATGTAGAAATAAGCGCTGAAAATGTGTAGAAGAAAAATTTTAAAATTTAAAATGTTGGAAAAAGCAAAAATAAACCTTCCCTTCCCTTCCCTGTTGTCTTCCCTTCAACCTTTTCAAGGTTGAAGGGAAGACAACACAATGGTTAACAGTATTGAGCGGTAAACAGCGGGCAATACACTGTGTGGCTACATACCAAAGAAGAAGAAGAACAACAACAACAACAACTGAACTACAGCTCAGCTCTTATATACCAGCTGATGCAATTACTGCCTTAATCAGCTGATTGTCAAAAAGCTGTGACTATACTCTACTACTAATTGTGTTACTGCGAGAACTATGACTGAATGCTTTCTATCCACCATATACATGTGATTTTTACTAAACAAACTGATGCCAGTGACAAAGTTCCATTTAAAAAATGCTTCATTTCCAGCTTTGTCCAGCTGTCCACCTATTTTTTTTTGTGCTAATGACAAAAAAAAAATGCTACTGCGGGGATAATGTCCCAAAGTATCTATTCAAAAATGCTAATATCTTTCACGTCTTACCTGTGCGCTGGCACCAGGGTTGCCTTGGTGGAGCGGACGCCATGCTGACTGCCGAATACTGTGGTGCATACATTCAAAGTCGTACATGGAAGTCATTGTTCCTGCTGAACTGCACAATCTGGCACAGTTTATTGCTCTTATAGTGTAATTGGTACCACGTGTTGTCCAAAACAGTTTTTTTAAAATGGAATTTTGTCACTGGCATCAGTTTGTTTAGTAATAATCACATGTATATGGTGGATAGAAAGCATTCAGTCATAGTTCTCGCAGTAACACAATTTCCTGAAGGCAACATGACTGAGGAGAGTTTTCTGCCTTCTTTGTTAGGCTGTCACTCATAATTCCACGCCCCTCTGAGTTGAAGCCACGCCCCCTGTGCAAAATCGGGGCCAAAAGTCTGAAACTGATGCTACATTTACATGTGGCCGGCTATTTTCATAAACTGACATTTCAAACATCGTGCACAGCTGTCAGTTTTCAGAAAAGTGTTCGTTTACATGTACCCGTGTATATATGCCGTCAAGAGCATGCCAAACCTGTAGGTGGCAGTGTAACGAGAAGCTCAAGCACACGTTAGCCAATCAGAATCCCGAAAATAGCAACAACCGCAACGAATCACTTCCTCTCTCTTCTCTTCCTCGGCTGCCTATACCTCCGTTTGTCTCAGTTTACATGCAAACAAAGTTTTCCAAAATCTCCACTTTGGCCGGCGTTTTTAGAAATAATCGTTTTCTGTGATAAAAACGGGGTTTTTGTGTAAATGAGAAGCCAAACCGCAGGAAAATATCTGCGTCTTCCCTTCGTGTAAACGGGGCTTGAAAAAAACTGGTCTGAAACTGAAAAACAGATCTGAAACTGAAAAAAAAGATTTGAAGCCATACAATAAATAAGTTTTAAATCTGAAAACATGAAATGTGGAACTGAAAACAAATATAAAAGTGAAAAATTAAATTTAATAATTTATTCAAAATAATTCCAGAATTTCATCTAAATTTTATTCGAACTGAAAGAAAAATTGGTACACTTATTTTTAGTTTGAATACATGGTCTTATTTTTCAAGTTTTAGACCAAAACTTAAATTTTCAATTTCAAGCTTTAGTTTTTCAACTATATATATTTTTTCAACTATATATATATATTTTTTTTCAAATTAACAAAACATTTGGCCCTGATTTAGCTCCATACACTCATGTTTGAGGACAAGTGTGAGTGTGTGTGTGTGTGTGGGTGTGTGTGTGTGTGTGTGTGTGTGTGTGTGTGTGTGTGTGTGTGTGTGTGTGTGTGTGTGTGTGTGTGTATCTCAGAACTTGAAAGTCAGGATACTTGAAGTGTGTCCCGCTCCTACAAAAATAACTTATGGGTTCAGATTAAATAGTATGAGTGAAAGGAAGCATTACTGTCAAACATACCTCATGATTTATGCATGCACAATCACAAGGCTTGTCAGGGAACATTAGAAAAGTGGTGATGAGAGGTTATGCAAGACAGCAGAGTGTCTCTACAGTTACCTCCATGTGTTCCCTGCCAGCAACAGCAAGTGGACACAAATTAACCCGCTTTGAAAGACAACAATGTAACAATGCTTAGCATCCCCACCTTTATTAGACTATGTCTGTGCAGAAACTCTCCTCTTTAACACTCCTGGGAGAAATTGTGAGTTAAAAAAAAAAACAGCACTACTTTGTCACCTGTGACTGAAGCCTGCAAAAATATACATCAACCAGATACAGGCCCAAGCAATATGTCTCTAAGATAATAAAAGGTAGTAAAAGAGAATTGATTAATGCTCATCGTCTTGAAGCTGCACCAACTCATTATTTATATGAACAATGGATTAAACAATGTGTAATGTGAAAGGTAAGATAATGACGCCCCAACGGCTCTGCAGATCCCCTCAGCACTATGTAGCGTTTTAGCATCTTTTAGCTCATTGTTTCAGCAACTTTGGCTAATTTGGTTGACTCTTGCCGCTCTCAGTGATGTGGTTTTCAGTCGCAGCAGGCAGCGGTTTTCAGAAAAAGCTCTGATAAAGCAGCTCCAAAACAGCAGACACACACACAGATTTTTTTTTTTATTTAACCTTTATTCAGGGAAGGTTCACTAAGAGGCAGCCTCTCTTTTGCAGGAACGCCCTGATCACATTCACACAGTTACACATTCATACCTGGAAACTGCCCAGGACAACCACAGTCTGATCTGCTGGCCACTGAGCAGTTCCACAGGAGCAGTTGGGGTTAAGGGCCTTGCTCAAGGGCACCTCAGTGGTGGTAATGAGGGAGGGACAAGCGCTGCTCTTTCACTTTCCCCACCCAGATTTTATCCTGTCGCTTCTCTAACCTTTAGGCCACCACTGCCCCATTACCTAGTGAACATAGTGAAGTGGTAACGTGCAACTGTTACTGATTAACACAAGTGCAATTGTAAATTGCCAGGACAGTTAAAAAAAATACCAATCATTTAATATTCTGTTAAATGTAAACTAAACTGGTCAGTTATTCTATAGATAACTATTCTCGCATTGCCAGACCTCATCTCCACAGCGCTGTAAAGTACAGTAAGGTCTACACCACACATACAGTACATTCTGAGTTGTTTGCATCTCTTTGAACCACAGTGTTTCCGCCTTAAAAGTTAACTTCAGCGGACTATCCAACACTACACTTTCACTATAATCAATGAAACTGGCTACACCGGGAACGAGAGCAGCTCGTAGTGGTGCATATGGTCCACGGAGATCCGCTCTACAAGCATAAAAATAGGACAGTCTTTTGTTTATGTTTTACGCGAGGTGTGTGCAGCCCTTTTACACAGAAATGGATCATAAAGTGTCATCATTTCTTTTAAATCAAAACTACCGATATACAGGAAACGACTTGACTGCAAATGAGCGTATTGGCAGTTTCATTTTGAAAGTTGTTTGAAAGTTTGCTTCCTTCACCTGCGTCCTCTGATAACAGCTGACAGTAAATTGACGTTTTCACAGCGCTGTGCCAGCTCCCAAAAACTTAAGAAACGACAATCCCAAAGCAAAGCTCCACTTACGGTCCGCATACGTTACGCTCTCAACGTAGACAACGCCGCGTAACCTCGATCGCAATCATCTTTGGTGGCGCTGAGCTCCGTGGCTTTGACTTTTGCCCCAAAATCATATTCGAAGTTTGTTTGTTTATTAATATTAATATTCGAATATATTAGAATATTTATTAATAATATTTTGACCATTAAATGCCTTCAGTAAGACCTATATTAGTATAAGTTGTATATGTTCTGTCCACCAGAGGGCAGTGTATCAGTCAAAGTCTATAGGCAGGCAATTATGTTTTCAGAAGAAAAACACATTGCTGCAACTGTTTTTTAAATTTTTTTTATGAAAAGTCAGACCCTGGATTAAACACAACAGTATGCTTTCGACAGGAATTTCGGAGCTTTCACCGTAGCCTACTTGTGCGCTGGTGTGTGCATCGAGCCGGCGTGGGTGTGTGGGTGTGCGTGTGTAACCCTCTCCTTGATTTTACGTTGTTTATGGAGAAAGAGAACCAGGAAATGAGTTGGGGGGAAATGCTCTACCAAGCCGCGGCCGAGCGACCTGCGTCGCCGCGACGTGTAGTTACATTTTGAAATGCGTGAAAAAGCCTCGGAATCTGAATTGAAAACAAGGTTTACAAGCAAACACATTTACAAAATACAATGCCCATAACATGTTTGAAATTCGAACATTAAGGGCTGCCTAATATTCATTCGAATATCATTATTTTTTTAAATATTCGAATTATATTCGAATAACGAAGTTCGGAGTCAAAGCCTTAGTGGGCAGCGACGGTGGCTATGTAAAATGGTCTCAGGAAGGAACCTGTTTGGGTGGAACATTTGAACTACACAAAAGGAAACGCCACATAAAATATTAAATGACGTTAACCATTCACAGATTTAGGGCTTTTTTTTTTTTTTTTTTTTAAGCTTCGGTGCTTTTTAACAGCGAATATTCGAAGCTTCGGTGTCGGCAGGGAAACAAACATTTCCGACCGCACATGAAGACAGCTTTATTTCTGCCTTCAAGTGCGGAGAGCAACTGCTTTGTTGTTGCAGGACACAGTCACCAGTCACAGTTGTTACACAACATCCTGGGCAGTTCAGTGATTGTGTCAACTTTTTTTCTGGCAAAGATAGAGGGGTAAATGACGTGACGCCCATTTTTTTGTGTCTATAAAAGGTTAAATTAAATTTAAATAAATTAAATAAAAAAAAAAACAGACGAACAAATTCCATCAATGCGTACTTTTTTTAGAGAACATATTTTAAAGAGTTTGGTTTTAATTAATTTTAAGAGAATAATTTGCGATTAATGGTAAAAATGTCTAAGTGGTGTAACCGTCAAAACTTTGCACCAAAATTTCTAGCTTGCTTAAAAAGGTCAAATTGCTTAATAAAAGATCCCATTAGCTACTTGGGCATTAACCTAAATTAAAGGTTATTATACGTATTTACAATATATTTTAAAATTATGCTTATATTTATTTTAATAATTTAGGGAATCCTGTCAGTCATGCTAGCTTCCTGAAATGTCAAGGTGGTGTAACCACCATTCAAGGTGCCATTTTGTTAAAATCAGCAAGAAGACCACATGACAGGAAGTTACATCAGAGAAAAGGACCTCTGATCAGCATAACTGCTGCACCACAAGGTTAATAACTCTCTGATAAATATAAGTTAAGACAATCGGTCCCAAAACGTCCCAGTTAGAGAGTAAATGCCGTAAACATATTATTTGTAAATCTTTACTATCATTCCCTGAAAGAACCAAGCAGGTCTGCTTTGCTGCACGATCCAAATTGTCTTCAAAACCTGCCATTTTCAGAGAGTAGCTAGCTAGCTCGAAGGTTGTTGTTGTTTCCTGAAGCAGTGTGAGAACAGAAACACACAGAGAGCGGATGTTGATGCGCCGGATGTCAAGCAATTATCCTGGAAATCTACTTCCGTTGCTCCAGACTAATAGATAACAGGAAGTTTACTTGGAAGTTGAAGGTTGAGGTATTTTCTCTCTTACTGACTAATTTAAAAAAAGAACCCTGGGAGGCCTACAAGGCAGCTAGTATTGAATCTAATTATTGTTCTGCAGAAACAAAGACAGGAATGTAATTATGCTTGGTTAATACCATCTAGCCCACCAATTCAAATCACTTTAATTTATATAAATGAATGATTATTCAAATTGCCTTTGTACCTTATTTGGAGAAATGGCAATTGGACATCCAGTCCAGTGTTTGAAAAAAGGGGGCAAATGAGCCATAAAAATGCCTTAATTGGCTCTAATCCTGGGGATCAGCTTGGGACATCCTAACTTAACACTGTGAGTTACCACAAAACACTATACCTGCATTTTTACTGCCACTTCATCTGACTGAAAAGCAACCTCTTCGGACTCAAACTGGGTCATCACACAGATGCCACAGCGCTAAGACAGTAACCTTTGACTCCCACATGATGATGAGTTCATCCCGCGGTCAGCTGTCAGCCGGAGTCTTGGGGACCAAAGCGATCATGCAGCATAAAAAACAGGGAGATACAGTAGGTGAAAGAATTAGGACAAAAAAAGTGGTAGTTTTTCAGGGAACAGGGGTTCACTTGTCTTGCAGTCCACGCGTAGTATCTGGGCCTCACGCCCGATTATCCAAACCTACCCAGAGCACTTAATGGTTTTGTAAATGAGGCCTGGAAGATAACAACAGATGAAAAAAAACGGATGCTGGATGCTGTGAGCAGCTTCATTAATGCTGTTTTGAAAATTAGCCGGAGTGTTTGTTGTGCTGTCAAAGCAGCGTCCCAATCATGCCTCATGTCAGAATGGAGTGACTAATGGCACGATGACTACAATGAAACACAAAATGCGATTCACACACAAACAAACATGTATAACCAAAAACCATAGTTAGTAATTTGGTTTTCGGGCCAACCCAGGCTCAGGGAAATCCTACAAGAGCTACTGTAGCTACGAAGTGGCTCAATTTATAGCCAAGCACAGAAAACAATTAGCAGAGGATGCCTTTATAAAAGGAGTGTCTCACTAAAGCAGTCGCAGTAAAAGCAACAAGAGTTTAACAAAAGTCAAGTTTCCATCCAAATTCAGCGCAAATTTGAAAACAGAAAATGCGAAGATTCAAGAGTACAGAACAAAACTCGCTCATTAAATTAAAAGTCTTATAGCCCAGGACTATATACTTCTTTCTCCATGTGGCTCTAAAGCATGCTAGGAAACCAGCAATGCCCCTGTGTTAACTGTGGATACTGTGATGCACAACTAGGGCTGAACATTAATGTTATATCAGTTGGAAACAGTGCATTGCAAATGAAGATGTCACCCTTGGGCCCAGAAGCTTTCAACTGTGAAAAAGATTGAACAAGTCTGAAAATAAATCACACTTTGCAAAAGCTACTCTCTCTCTCTCTCTCTCTCTCTCTCTCTCTCTCTCTCTCTCTCTCTCTCTCTCTCTCTCTCTCTCTCTCTCTCTCTCTCTCTCTCTCTCTCTCTCTCTCTCTCTCTCTCTCTCTCTCTCTCTCTCTCTCTCTCTCTCTCTCTCTCTCTCTCTCTCTCTCTCTCTCTCTCTCTCTCTCTCTCTCTCTGCTATGAAAGGCACAAAAAGCAGAAAAAAAAACAAATGGTATTCTGAGAATGGCATTTTAGTGAATAAACTGTTTTCTATGGATTCAGGCCCCTGGAGCGCAGATGGTGTCAGCCAGCTGTTTGAGCCTCTTAAACATACAATCACGTTATTGTTGTATATGAAGGTGCTGATTAAACGGTAAGTGTGAGATCACTCTCTTCCTGCTTCTAGGTATGGAGAGATGGGGTCTTCTCCGATATCAACACTTGCAATATTTGAAAGTATTAATTAGCAGTCAAGTGCCTATCTGTGTGACATATTTTTAGTTACTGCTATCACTGTCCCTAAGTGTAAGCATGTCGAGGTGTGTACACATGTAGGCTTAAAGTGCATTAATAAGACATGAAATATAATTTTGAATGGTTTCTGCTTGATAACATTTGGAAGGAACGCATTTCTCAAATCATAAAAAAAACTAAATCCAAAATGTGCCCTTTTTTATGATTTACAAGTTCCGGGCCTGGAAAAGTCCCGGTGCTGCACTATGCCCTTGTGCTGGAGTTGTAATATGGCAATGTGTACGAGGTACGTACCGCACCGTGATTTTTGCGTACCGTTACACCCCTAATAGCAGCCAACGTTAACGTTACGTCCCTGCTGAAGCGTCAGCTACTTTAGCGATGTTTAACATTAGCTACATAACGTTAGAGGTCGAGGGGTGTGGCGATGACATCATTGATACGCACATATGGGGTTTCGACGTCCAAACGAAGCCAAAAGGGAGCGGTTTTCAAAAAAATTTTTCACCCTGGAACCAGGTTTCGAAAAAGTGCGTTTTCAGGCAGTGCGTATACAAGATTTGTTTGGACGATCGGCCCAAACGATGCAAAACGTGCGTTTGCATCAAAAGCCTCTCTGTGTGGATGGCCCCCAAGTGTGGGTCAAGTACAGTGGGTTGGCATTTTGCAGGAGTGTGACACACTTGCCTACTGCCTTGGTGATTGAATATGCACTTAGAGCTCAAGACCGCTTGTGTGGGTTTTGGGACACTCTTTCACACATGCACTGCATACCTGAAATTAGCTTGATGTTACCCGGCGGAGCTGTATGTGAGAACGCAAATGTCCGAATCATCAATCTTTACGCTGCCAGCTCCTTAGTTTAAAGTCTGTGTAATCTCCGACTGAGCACAAAGTGTGAGAATTCACAGCAAGTGAGTGGGCGTGTTGATGACGTTTCCATGTGTGAAGAAGAAGGGTGATTTACACGAAGATGGAAACAGAAATGTCTGACTGGAGAGACGGCGAGATTCGGGAACTTCTGTCGGTAAAGGTTGACCGAAACGGCTCAAGGAACCCGCAAGAGACTCGTTTTTTTCAAACCAAATTACGAACCAGCACAGTAACGCGGTATTATCCACGCCATGTCCTGCCTCCTACACTTTCTACTAGGGGTGCACCGATCCGATATTGAGATCGGATATCGGTCCCAATATTGACAAAATAGCTGGATCGGGGATCAGAAAAATTAACAGATCCACGGGCCGATCCAGTTTTGTTAGTTTTTTTTTCTCCTCTGTCGCACGTGTGTCGCATGCTGGAAGAGTTGAGTGTACAAATAAATAAGAATTCAATACATTACATCTATGTTATTTTGTCTTATTAAGGAAAGTAATGTTTAGTTAGGAAAGTCTGGTGCCTTTAGTCTTTTCCACATGGTGGAAGGAAGGTATAAGGTGGAAGGTATACAGTGTATTATTAATTCAACAACGGTATCGGATCGGCATCGGGTATCGACAGATACACAAAGCCCAGGCATCGGTATCGGGACTGAAAAAGTCGGATCGGTGCATCCCTACTTTCTACCCAGCACCACCCCTTCGTCTAAAGCAAACTGAGTATTACCGGTTAAGTAAGAATGCATCTGACACCAACAATCTCTTATTGTGCGTTACATGTGTGAAAGGGACACTGTCAGGACCTGATCTGTAGGACATTGTCCGGAATTCATATGTGAAAACAGCTTTAATTTGCAACACTTCTATACCAACACACTGGTACTCCCTTGCAGTAGATGCACCCAATATGCAACAACAACCTGAACTCTTTCAGACGGATGCATCGAAGGAAAGCACAATAGAGCAAAGCCAGAGGATGATGGCCTGGGTTAAACAGGTGGCTCCATTAGCAGGCCATTAGAGCTGGTTGTTGGTAATTGCGTGTGGGTGTAGGACAGCATGGATGAGGACAAAGAATATGCCTTTAAGTCTATCATTAGACTCACCATGCTCCAAAGCTTTCTGACGGACAGGGTGACAAACCTGACTGAGAAAAAAAAAGACCAGATGGGGCTAACACTTTGTCTTGTGACGGACAAATTGTTCAACATCCAGGTAAATAGCATGAGAGAGCAAATGCTTATTTTCAACAGCTGTAGAATATACTCTCTATATATAACTAATAGTTTTTCAGCCTGAGTGCTGCTGTGCCACAGCGGGAGCTCTAGCCTGCCATCCCATTTCTAAAAACTAAAGACTGATTAGATCGAAATTAGATTCAAGCTGATGACACATCTCCTCGGCTTTTATGTAGGTTAATGCATTCTTTGCCTCTAGGTCTGTCGTGTACTCACATGTCCGTGTAGGGCTTGCAACTAAATTTATTTTTGCCGCATTTAAAAAAAAAAAAGGACTCTATAATTTAGGATGAGGGGAGACTTTGCAGTTCATGTGCAGTGGCTCTGAAAGGGTTGAACACCCACTGGCCTATGAAGGCATTTACAGTAACTGAGTGCATGGATACAACTTATAAAAATAAATTAATTTCCCTAAATATTTGCCGTGCTATAAGCCAAATGATGAAAAACTTCAGTGTGTGAAAGAACATTTCCGATTAAATCACAACTTTCTGGAAACACAAATGAAAGCTGAACTTGTAATTTCATGGTGTATCATAGACCATGCTCATCCTGCATTCTTTCTTTTGAATTTATGAATTAACGCACACATATGAGTTCACTTATCAATTCAATATAAACTCACAACCATCTTATGGTTATGAAAGTTCTGAGTTTTTGCAACACTGGGGAATCCTACCTCCTCCCTCCCAACCAAGCTGCCGAAGTTGCTCCTATTTGTTGTGTCTAGTTAAGTCTAGCCTGGCTTTCACATGAGAACCACGTGCCTAAAAGCACAAATACTCCTGTGGAGCTCTTAAAGTGGGGGTGGGTGTAGGGCTGCAATAATTAGGATACAAATGGGTTATCTGATCGACAGAAAATGAATTGGCATTATTATTATTATTATTATTATTATTATTATGATCTCATTATATCGATGTTGTGATACAAGATTAGATATTGTCTTAGATTTTGGATATCGTAATATGACAAAGTGTTGTCTTTTCCTGGTTTTAAAGGCTGCATTACAGTAAAGTGATGCAATTTTATGAACTTACCAGACTGTTCTAGCTGTCCTATTATTTGCCTTTATTCACTTAGTCATTACATCCAGGGTACTGATGATTATTTACCAAAAAAATCTCATTGTGTAAATATTTTGTGAAAGCACCAATAGTCACCCATACAATATCGTTGCGATATCGATACCAAGGTATTTGGTCCAACATATTGTGATACTGGATTTTCTCCGCATCGCCTAGCTCTATTGGCAACTATTGCGATAAGTCACCTTTTAAGTTTCTAGCTTCTCTAACGTGAGGTTTTGATGCCTTCTTTGTCAGACATGACCGTAAACTCAATATATATATTCCATTTTTGGACTGTTGGTCAGACAAATTAAAACATTGTAAGAAACTTAGTCCAGGGGAAGATTTTACGGGCATTTCTCATTATTTTCTGACATTTTGTAGAAAAGACACTGAAATTTGATTCACATACATATAAGAACCATAATTTTCATGTCAATTTCAGGAGAATCACCCAGTTCAACTTATTCAAATTAATATACAGGGTACGCTCTGTGAAAAGCAAACTGAGGGGGGGATGTTTTTGATCATGCACAACAAAACAAAACATGCAAGAATTAAATCCAATACCATTCTAATACCATGAATAGTGCCACTCGGTCAGCATGCCAAAACACTTATTTTTTCAAACTTCAATATTCAGTGAAAAATAATCTCAAAATGGAATAGCACAACGTGGTACCAACATAAGGGTTTTAATCCAAACCACAATCTTTATCCTAAACTTAACTAGTCGTTATGGTGCCTAAACTTAACTGTCGTTGCAGCTAAACTCCACTACCATGGCCCCTGAAGGGAGCGTCATCTGGCGGTGCCTGTAGCCAGCTCGCAGTCACCTATTGGCGTCTAAACACATCTACGAACTGCCGCTGAAACAACGGAGCGCTGACGGAGCACTGTAGCCGGCGTCCCGGAGCTTTTGTAGCGCTAAACACAACCAGCAGCTTCTGCTCGGATTTTATCGTTCTATAGCACTATAGACCGTTCATGTTACAGCGCTTTACTTCATTTAAATACCTTTATCATAGGTATATAATGGTCTATTGGTGAAGTAGCATTGCTCACTATGGGGGGGAGGGGGGGGGGGGGGGGGGTACATTTTGTCCCCACCTGGGATAATAAAAATTCAGCAGAGACAGGGATATATAGAACAGAAAGGGGGAGGGCACCCTGTTCATATTTATCATTGTGTTCGGGGGTCACGGTCCGGTGCACATCGCCCTATGCAAATTACATGGCATGTAGATTGATGTCAGTAATGTGGAACCAAAGTCCATAAGCATGGGTTCTGCCCGGAAACGATAGTAACATGCAGCACATGGAAACACATACAGTAGAACCAAGATGTGCCAATCAACACCAGTCCCAATGCATTCGCTTTTTTCAACATTCTATTATTTAATATCTTCAAATTTATAGCATAAGAGAGGCTTTTCAGTTTTATAGCCATTCAGTCCCTCCAGAAAAACGTGATTATGCGATCACATAATTCAATGCATAATCAGCCAAAGTCTGCATATTTATGCGGGGGCCGCATTTTTTCAAATACGCCGCACTTTCGCCGCATAAATTGCCGATTTCCGTGCAAAATATGCGGGGCTTGCATGATTTCATAATTCCCGCATTTTCGTTGCAAAAAAGTCACATAAATGTTGCGTTTACTTCACACAAGAGCAGCCATATTCACCTGTTGCCATGGGAACGTTATGAAGTGACGTACGCGACGTGAACATCATCGAAAAGCTGCAAACCCCGCGATGAAGCCATGATGAAACCGTAGTTTTTGCAAGTTCCCGCAATTTCATCGCATACAACTGCATAAACATCCCACATATTCCATCGCATTTTTTAAGAAAACGTGCCGCATAATCAAGGATTTTTGTCCGCACCAATCACAAAAAAAATGCCGCATTCTTCTGGAAGGACCTATTGTGACCGTTTCCCTTATGGGAAAGAGTTCGTACAGTGTAATACAGAAATGTTCCTTGTGAAATGTGTGTGTGTCTTCAAAGAGCTTTAAGCTTTAGTTACAGTTTTACTTCCTTTTTTCAGTTCAATAAACAGACTCAGTACCCAATTCAGATTTGGTGAAATACTATCAAATCCCAACCTACCAAACTACAATTATTATAACTATTTATTGTAACCTGCAGCATCACTCTCATACACTTTTCACTTGTCATCTCTCTGCTCTGTGTTTATTAATTACACACACCAGAACCATGCCATCACATCCTTGCTCAGTGCCGAGGTCAGGACTGTTCTGCTGAACTAAGAGCCAATATGACCGTACCTTAACCCCACTGATATCAGCCAGTCGTTCCACTTTCTCTTTGTTGAGCCAATCCTAGTGCGCCTTAGAGGGGCAGTTAGCACGGTCAGTGACTCTAAGTCTACATGACTCTAAGTCTACATGACTATGACGATGCATTGATTTCTGCACAAAGCACCACCCGCCACCAACACTACAGTTGTGCTACTGCGGGCCTTGATAGAATCGCAAGAAACTGAGTGCACTTAGATTTACTCGTTATCATGGCAACGCCGATTCACTCAGATTTGTAATACTCCAATATAACCGGCACGCCATGTGGTGCATTTCCACGCAGCTTTTGGTGTTGCATGTGAACAAACGAGGACAGTGAATACAGCCATGGGAGGTACTGAACATGTGTTGTACATTTGCATCGAAGGAACTCGCGCGTGTGAAAATAATTTGGGGTGGGTGTGACAAACGAGTCAAATTACATTAGATCCACCATCATGTCACAATATGTCCAGTCACATCGCATCAGAGCGTCAAGAGCGCCCGTCTGCGACTCCCGCTGCGGCTAATCTCCTTGCTCTGCTTTCCCCACCTTCAGTCGGCAGGGGTAATAAGGCCATGCTACCATTATCTGAACACTTCTCTAACAGCAGGGGAGGCACCACTTTACAGTCTCTCACACACACACACACACACACACACACACACACGCACACGCACACACTCACGCACTTATTGCACGGCACTGATCCTAATTCAAAGACAGTGGGTAGAGATAGGAATCCTTTGCTGCTCATATAACAAATTTAGAACAAACTAAATTGTATTTATACACAGTCAATTTATAATGATATTTATATGAAATAGTATAATTTTTCTACACAATCTTTTGCATCTTCAAAGAGGTGTGGAGGGGGCGTGGCTGCAGAACAGAACCAATAAACAGCAAAAAGGGAGAAAACATGCGATCAGAAAAAATGAAATCAAAGAACGAGGTCAGATCATAACAAATAAGGATATAACAGTGTAATAATCAAAATGATAATATAAATGATAAAACCCTAAAATATGTAGTAAATTGTAGTAATGTAGTATGAAGTGTTGTATTTAATCACTCGTCATATCACAAGTATCCATTTAATCACTTTAAAAGGTCTTCTTTATGAGTCCATGTATTCTGAACGTACATGTGCACTTTCAGTTGTTTAACATTCTGTGATTGTTTTATGTGTGTACTGTGTATTGTATATTAATTACCAGGTTCCGTCATTTTTATACGTGTTGTAATTTTATATGGCATGTAATTGGGGCGTCATTGGAAATGAGAGCTTGCTCTCAATTGGCCCTCCCTGAATAAATAAAGGTGATACTGTAGTGTTTAGGTATATGCACGTATTGTTGAAGAAATAGACTTGAAACACAAAGCCTGATTTATAGTTCAGCGTTTAAGCTAGTATGCTCAATCAAGGAGAGGGTTAACTTTTCCTGCTACAGCTTTCCCACCGTGGTCAGCCTACGGTATACTATAAAATCGGCCTTAAATAAAGGCATCAGGTCATGATTACGCCCGCGGAGGAGTCTATCGGCTATTATTAGCAGGTTTACCCATGTTTAAAAAGACCACGCACACGCGCGAATTTGGGTGGAGACGGGATATAAGTGGTCACCGCAATCAGTAACGAAGATGAACAGAAGAGAACCGACCTGGTGCTCTGAAGACGGAGGCCAGTCTTGCTCGTTGACACCCAACATCAGATGGCAGAGCGTCGTCGTTGAAACCGATGTTCCTGCACCACTCCGAATTATCTGAAACAATATGAAAAAAATAACCTCAGATTTTTTTTTTTTTCCAAATGTGGCATCAAACATGTCATTTTTTAAACATGTTTTAGTCAAAGAAGCCTGTTTAAATCTGAACTACAAAGTCTGGACAGCTGCTTATTAACTCTTTCTCTATATTAAAATCACGTGAAGCTGGAGAATATAATAGGACAGCACAGTGTATATGTGTGTGTGTGTGTGTGTGTGTGTGTGTGTGTGTGTGTGTGTGTGTGTGTGTGTGTGTGTGTGTGTGTGTGTGTGTGTGTGTGTGTGTCTTTGTTGTACTTGTTAAGATGATTTAGTTTGAATGAAAAGGGAGGAGATAAAAAAAAAAAAGAAAAAAAAAGAAAAACTTGCCTCAAGTCAGATCACATGGCTCTGATATCAGGGAGAATTTTTCCAACTTGTCTAAAAACACAGAGCTTTTCCTCGGTCCTATCAGCTGCCAGCTTTGACCCAGTGAGCTTAAATGTAAACTGAGGGCACACTTAATCTACTAACTAGTGAAACGGAGGGTGTTAATGATGGCGCGTAAGTGACAAGGCACACGAAGCAGCTGGCCCTTGGCAAATCCTGCAACGGGGACAAAAAAAAAAAAAAAAAAAAAAAAAAACTTTGAAATTGCTAAACAAACATCACGTTGACCCAGAGCTGAACTTCACCGTCAGGCTACGTGTTACTTCCCCTCCACTTGCGTCCTATGTGGAGCCTAGCCTGGCCTTAGGCTGCCATTTCCTCCTCACTCTGATTCATCATCACGCAGAAAACACTCGCCTGGATTCAGAGGCTAAACAAATTCATTGTAAAGATCATTATAAACGAAATAAATACTGTTAGGGGTGGGGCTTTTTTGCGACGATTTTTAAAATCGATTATTCCCCTCTGAATCGATTTTTATGAATTCATTTTTTACCAATGATTGACCTAAATCTTTTCTGTTTATACAGTACCGCTGACGGCAACTACATGCGTATCCATTGACAGCAAAACAGACGGAAAGCAGAAAATCCATGCCTGTAATTTCTTTACAAGTTAAATGAATGTCAGACTGACTGAGTGACGTGATGTTCAATCTTTTTAGAAAACAATTAGTTCTTAGAACTGTCGTTATATATTGTCTCTACAAGTGTATTATCAACTTTTGCTTCTGTAAAAGAAGGAAAAGAAAATCTGAATACTCAAATCGAGAATCGCAATAAATGAAAACCGCAATACAAACGCATACTGTCCCAGCCCCAATTACCGTCTTTTGAGCTGAATGCCTTCTAATTACGTGAACGTCTCAACATAAGCAGTACATCAACACTCAAGTGTGAAATACTCCAAATCAACTTTCTTGACATTTACCACGCAGTCAGTGGCTCCCTTGTTTCTGTCTCCTTCTATCTTGATCTTAAGTCCTTGCACAGGGTCTCTCCCCCCACCATTCGCCATCTCCCTCAGATGTTGCGAACAGCAGGATGCCAGGAAAAATACTCTTTTCAAAAGTCATGGGGTGAGCTTTAAAATACGAGACCGCTGAAACCCGCTGAGGAGGAAAGGCCTCGAACTCTCTGCAGAGGTTCATTCTGAGCAGGGAGTCCATTCCTTTTAATGTAATCCATGCACCACTTCCTGTTGTGGCCACTCCTGACGCCAGTAATGGTTCCTTTCTCTGTCTGTGTGTGTGTGTGTGTGTGTGTGTGTGTGTGTGTGTGTGTGTGTGTGTGTGTGTGTGAGAGAGAGATACTACTGTAGAAAGCGCAGTGTTTATACTCTCTGAAAACATTTGGGTATTTGTGTCAGCCAGAATCCTCTCTGGTGGTGCAAGAGCCTTTTACAAAGTTTTTCTCTCATCCCACTGAAGCAGTATTTTTTTGTCCTTCTTTTTATCCATTGAAACAATACAAGCCCCTTGAGAGATGCTACTGAAAGAAAGAAAGAAAGATACAGCAACAGAGATGGAGGGAGGGAGGGAGGGGAAACAGAATAGAGACTGCCACAGCAAACACAGCGACAGCAACCATGCCGTCACCAACGGATGATGCCGTCCCCCCTTTTAGCCAATCAGACTCATTTAAAGAATGGTGGTGTGCACCAGTGTGATGGCTGCACCTGCTGCAACACAACTGACAGTAACTCACAACCACTGAGATGAGTTTCAACAAGATCTAAATCAGCGTTGTCTGGCATGGCAAGTGGATAAACACAAATGATTGACGTAATGCCAGAAGACTGTCACTGAACAAATAAGGGAAGCCTTTGGAGAAAAACTGTCAGCTGAAGTGAGGTAAGCACTTTTAGTTTATTGGCTATATCATGTCCAATCATCAATTCCCATGTGTGTTGTGCATTTTGGCATGGATCCCAAAAAGAAGTTGCCCCTCACCGTCTTTTTAAATGAAACCATGTTTACTCTTTTTTTCAGCCTTGAGTTTCTGATGGCATGTGGCAACAGATTGATTTCCCCCAAACTGCGTGCTGGACAGGAACTGGATGCAAATCTCATACACAAAGTATATAAAGCGAAAGCCCTATACCTCAGACCATCAAAGCCAATTTTGGTAAGATATATCACATTTGAATTGACCTACAGAGTACTGTTAGAATAATAACCCATAATTGGTGCATACACATGCATACATGATGATTAAATGCTGTCAATTACCGCTGACCTCTGTAATCTGTTCTTCTTAAACTTTAATTTCAGTTTAGTAACTATAAACATTTTGTGGAACTAAACAAATAATTTAAATATTTACAATGTTCAATCTAAGACCAGAAATGGACTAAATTGTCTTCTTCTAGGAGTAACATAGTTTATAATTAGGAGGGGGATACTGGTACTCTTTGGGCGATGTCACTCTAAAAGATGGATGGTAGAAGTAACTCTCAGAAATATAAAGACAAATCTTGATGTTTCCAGGTACTGGATGATGATCCTTTTAAGGATGATAGCAGCGATGACAACAATTTGAGTTCAACTCGTCAACTGCGGTCCTCATCTCTAACACAAGCAAGACACTTTTATGCATCCTCAGACAGTTTGACCAGTCCAACAACTTCCTCCCCATCAAACAGTACTTCTGCAGTTCAGTCTTTTGCCTCATCACTTGGACGTAAAGTCTTATCCACTCATACTCCAGCCTCGACCTACCACAGCAATATCTCACCTAACTCCACCATTTCAGCAGGCGGTTCTTCTAATCAACTGCCAGTATGTCCTTCCACCAGTCAGCCTTCTACCCTACTATTTGGAGGAACAACTTCAGTTGAACCGATCAACAGTCTTGGATGGAGCCATGAGAGGTTTTAAACGAGGGACACTGTTATGCATATTCAGACAGTTTGACCAGTCCAACAACTTCCTTTTTTTAAACGAGGGACATATGATCCATGTCACACTATTTCTGTCAGATTTTCTGATGATATGGGAGTACCTGAAGAGGCTGTGGACTTGGGTGGACCAAGAAGGGAATTTCTAACACTGCTTATGGAAGCTTTGCCCAGATCACTATATTTTGTGTGATGATACAGGTACACCTAACTTTGTACACACTGTCCATGCTTTTTTTCTGTAGCCATGAGAGAGGACCGGTATTTCATTGCAGGCAGGGCCATCGCAGTAAGCCTTGTACACGGTGGTCCTCCCGCAGGCTTTCTGTCCCCAACTCTCTTCTCTTGCCTTGTTGACGGCCCAGAATTGGCAAAGCCAGTATTGGCAGATGTTGCAGATAGTGACCTACGTGACAAAATCAAAAGGGTATATTTTTGTCTGTCTTTTTCTACATTAGTGACCAGTGTGGCAGAAAAGACATTTGTAAACGACAGTTTTAAATGTTTTTTTTTTTCTATTTGAAGATCATAGAGTGTAAAGCATTTGAAGAACTGCTAGCAACAACAGAGCTACTTGAGAAGTATTTGGCCAGTGCTGGTTGCCTGAGGCCGCTGCGAAAGTTGGAAGACAAGAACCTGCTTGTAGACGACATCCTGATGTTTCAAGTGATGCACAGAGTGCGTGGTCCTTTCGAGAGGTACATTTTAATCTTTTTTTCAAGTATTCTTTGCCTCTGCAAAGCCTTTTTTACATAGGGCAAGCATGTACATTCAGCTTTTTTTTTTTAAATCATGGATAAACATGCTGAGATAGGCAACTTGTGTAAAAGGTATTGGGGTTTTTCAGAACAGACTTAGTGAAAATGGAATATAATATTCATAATGTTTTAATTAGTGTCTAATCTCTTGAAAATATAATTTGTTTTATTACCTTAAGAATTAGCCTTTTATATCTACATAGGAGCAGGGCGTGCTGCCATGTTGCCCTGCTATTTTACTAAATTATCACACAAACTACGGACTAACAGAACGGACAAACTTAAAAGCCTTTACGCATTTTTATATATAGTGGGTGCCTGCCGCAAATGCATGCACCCGTTGGAAGACGAAGAAGTACTAAAGAATAAATAACTAAATACATCTTCACCTCAGCATTTGATATTGTGGAAAGATTTGAGGCAGTGGAGGAAAATGCCATCTTAAGTAACTAGCTTTGTGTCCTTGAAGGCCACCGTAGCTTCTGTACATTTTCAGAATGGGAGGGAGCTTGCAATCTAGAATTTTACCTCCAAATGACACTATCGTAAACGAACACTACACACTTTGACCTTTTTCTTGACAGGATAAGATGTTCGTTGATAACGTATAATGTCTGTAGAGAGCTTACTGTGATATTAACCATTAGATTGTATGTGTTAATGACAGTGGGATTTAGGCTACTGCTGCCTCAGCAGGTTTACATCTGTAAGAACTACTAACTACTCTGGGTTTGAGTTCTTCTATTTGTCATTCTATTTTTTCTTTGATTCATTTACCACCTACACGTGAATATGTAAAAACAAACTGTCCAAAAAACTTCAGTCACCAATCAAAATACTTTAAAAGTAACTGTTGATTTTTACTCAGATTTAGGGATGGACTGAGAACACTCGGTGTGCTGGACAAAATCAAAGCTCACCTGGAGAGTTTTCCCCCCCTTCTATGCTGGTCTCCTACAACCCTCACAGCTGACCTGGTTGAAAGCCTCTTCACCAGCCACCTTTCTCCAGCTGGCAGCAATAAAAAGGCATTCTGAAGAAGTTGTTGTTCCTTTCTGGAGAGACTACCTAACAGATGCAGAAGGTTATTGTAATGTTTAAATGAACTGAAATAACTTTTTGAATTTGGAATTGCACTGCATCTTACCATTGTGTATCAGTTTAGAGTAGTGAGTTGTGTAGTGTTTTTTAATCTAATATATGATGTATTTCTTTATGAAGAGCAAGAAGAAACACAGAAGCTAGGGACAATTCTCGCCTTTGCCACTGGAGCCAATACTGTTCCACCAATTGGCTTCTCTCCACAGCCTTCAATTGAATTTCTTCACCAAGAGCATGATGCAGGAACTACCTCTAAACTACCCATTGCAAACACATGCATCAATTGTCTGAAGTTACCACTGCACACTTCTTACAAAGACTTTCAGGAAAACATGGACTTTGCATTGGGCAATACCCATGGTTTTGGCATGGCTTAATATGCATACAGAGAGACCTTCTTCTCAGTATTGTGTTGTAAGGTCTAGCTCACACACAGATACTGTAGATAGATACATGAAGCAGCACTGAAATAATCACAAAACAGTTCCTGACACACATATTTGGTGTCTTATCATTTCACAATTTGGGTGGTTTTTGTATGCAAAATACACATTTGTTGCATCTTTTTTTAATGACGGTGCTTACCATTTCATATTAAGTAAAGTTCAGAATGTCAGAGTTCAATTAAGGTAAAACAATATTTAATGCAGAAACCTATTGTGGAGTAAGCTTAAAATTTGGAATTTGGCTTGGTTTTGTGGCCAGGATTATCTTGCCAGTAATCTTGAAACTGCTTTTTTTCAGTGATAATTCATAGATGCATGTAATTGGTATTTTAATCTTGATCGTGTCTGCTTTAATCATCTGAGCTTGATTGCGTTAATTACTCCTACATTTATTTGCATGGACCATTAAAACAAACACTTGTTGCTGCAAGTATTTTTGACCTTCAAGAGTTCACCAAATCTTACTGTTTGGATAAGTGTACAAGCATCCTATAGGTGACACATTGACTGACCTGACATATTGCCTAATAACATTAAATATAGATCTGTTGTACTGGGTAAGGCATTGCTTTCTAAAACTGATCTACACACTGGCATTATGTTGACAGATTGTAATTTGGCCTCTTATTAGTGACAAATTCGTTAGTGATGCCCTATACTTGTTGACTCTTGTTAGTCTTGTTCTTTGACTAATACAATTTTACACAATGAAATGTTAAGTACAACTGTTCTTTATAACTATTTCATTATTTGGTTGCTGTATGTACAATGCAAAAAGTCTTGTCATCTTCGGTCTCTTCTGCTCTGTCGTGTGCTGCTTTCGGTTTCTCTTGATGTCCATTTCTGCAGATTCCCAATGTATGTTAAATTTTTTTATCCTGTTCAACAAAGGACATGTTAAAACAAGTCAGAAATTACATTTATTGAGAGCTCAAGATCCAAAAGCATGAAATAATTTAGTTTTCACAGCGTTTCATGTTTCACCTTTTCAGTAACAATTTTTGAACATATAAACATGATACAATGATACCATGACCTTAAAACTATAACACTATAAGTAAAGTGCTGTTCTGTCACATACGTAGCGAAAGGCTGTTTTGCTTTATATTACAACTATAGTAAGTAAATATCCTGTGTGCTTCTACTATTGATGTGAACATAATCTTAGCCTTTGTCAAGTTATGCAGTATAGCCCCTGGGCGGGTTTGGTTTCTTTTTTAAGACAGCATTATGGTTACAATATTAGGAATGCCTCTCAAGAAAATGCACAAGGTTGCAAAATAAATCTATACCATGATTTCCATCATCTTCAAATGGATCAAAGGTCTGTTGAAGTGTCTCCATTGTTGTCCCACTGATAGTAATGTTCACTGATGGAACAACAACAACAACAACAACAACATTGTTTGTCTGTAATTGTGAGAGTGGTCTGTCATCAATAGCAAAGTCACTGTCTATGTCATAAACACCATTCATACTAGGGTTATGCATTCCAACATTATTGACTATGCCCCTTTGCCACAGCTGAAGTGGAGTTTGCCCCCCTTGTGTTGAGAGACCATGGTTGTTCCACGGGTTCTGAAATTCAGTCGCAGCCCTTTGAATTTGTGACAAATAAATATAATGAAGACTAAATAAATGGATTTCATTAAGTGAATCTAATACGTTATTCTGTTCCATAAAGTTGAAAAGATTAACAAAATGAAATGACACTACTCGATTTAGCTCTGCCCATAATCTCTATTCTTTGATTATGGACTGATCTGCCAGTGATAACACTATGTCTGTTTAACCCTCTCCTGTAAAGCATGAAACGGGCAACACCAGTGTTTTCCATTCCATGGTCACATCTCACCCTGGATGGTAATCCAAAGTTCTGAACACCAGTAATGAAAAGTGACAAAACACTAGAGGCCCTGTTGTTGTCTAGACAAGCAAGGTAAATGATGGTTCGACTAAAACCATCTACACAGCCATGGAACACCATCCTCCATCTCACAAGTTTGTGGTTTCCATCGATGTGCCTAAGGAAAAAGGGGGGAAAAGAAATTGTAAATCGTGCATCAACAATTGTTAAAAATGTTAAAATTCAGTTTTGCTTTGGATGCTTAGTCAATTTAGCAGGAGTCATTCCACAGAATGTCAAATTAAGAATCTCAAATTCATACATAGGTCTCATCTTCAAGTCCATGGTGCTATTCTTAGAAAAAAAAATTACAAAATTCTAAACTTTCCGAAATATTGTTTTTCATGCAAAAATCTTAATTTTACGAACACTTGTTTGAGGACTTTAGGATGCACGAAAATGCAGGGGCGCGAGGGCCCGGCCAACGCTGCTTGCAGCTTTAAATTGTTTTTTTCTGATAGTTAACCAAATTTGGATTCTGTGTAGAGGTTTTGATAAAGTCACACATAATATTTGGTCCTGGATTTAAAAAATATATATACTAAATATAGCTTTGGAGATGCAAAATAAAATTTGTAAGATATTTTGTCAGTATATTTTCCTCAGAAGGGTTATTTGAATTTCCCCAAAATATGGGGAAAATATCTGAATTCTGGGTGACTAACTTTGTGCTTGTTGATTTATGTTTAGTTTTACTGTTGGGAATTTACTCACCATAATTCATTGGGAGTTGGAACACTGTATATTCGTCGGCGTATTGCATGGCGGCGTCTGAGGGATCGCCCAATGGGATCAATTTCTTGCAGACTCTGTCTAACACGCCACCTTTGAATGCGTAACCCACGTGACCTCAAGCTCCCCTGAACATATCGTTCACCTGCATTTGTGGTTGACTGAAGAATTTCAGCGACAACTCTGTTCAGGTTGTCATTTGACAGTGTTGCATATGTCAGTGGCTGAACCCCGAGCAGCTGTCTATGCCTGTAGAGAGTCCGACAGCTTACTCCTAAGCATGTTGCGATGCTCTGCCAGTTCATTCCAAGTGATACTAGATGAGAGATCTGATCTTGTGAAATGCTGTATTGAGGCCTTCCTTGAAACCCAGTCATCACAGGTGGAGGCAACAGGGCATACCTGTTCTCAGACCTGGTTCTTTGGCTGCTTTCATGAGCACTCACCAAAAAATTAAGATATCTATGTAAAGACTCTAATGTGTTGATTGTTTCTCTATTTCTTGAATCTTCAACAAATCTTGAGATGGACATTAATGCAGATAAGGTTTGAACGTGATCACAAAGTTCTCCATACAGCCTCTCATGAACAAAGAAATCTGAATGTCATTTTCAATGCTAGTTACTCCCAAAATGAGAAACTGCACTTGACAAGAAAACAGGATCAGTTTGGATAGCATCATTGTGTAGGTGGGCTCCTTAAATCCTGGTTAGGACCAAGCTAAACAAGTCTTGCACGTGTATTTCTCGGTTTGAGAGTGACTTCCTGTTTAACGAGGAACTTGGTGGTAGGTCGAGGCTGGAGTATGAGTGGATAAGACTTCACGTCCAAGTGATGAGGCAAAAGACTGAACTGCAGAAGTACTGTTTGATGGGGAGGAAGTTGTTGGACTGGTCAACAGTGTCCCTCGTTTAAAACCTCTGATGGCTCCATCCAAGACTGTTGATCGGTTAATGTTAAACTTGCATCTCTTCTGTTGGGTTATTTTTGTTGCAAGATCTTGCAAGATATCTCTTGCGGGCATCCAACATCCTGTGGACTGGTCAAACTGCCTGAAGATGCATAAGACGCATTCTTGTAACCATTGTTTAGTGTGATGCTTGACGACGACACTGCTTGATGGCTTCGAAAGAAGGATGACATCTTTGTTGAAAGTATCGTGATGCTGAATTTTGGCCCTACAAAACAAAGCAGACATCATACTTGATATGTATGCATCCTTTTATTAACCCATAACACATGGCACATAATAGGCTATTTTATTTCTAGAACTCTACAACAACAACTTTAAAGTTGGCTGTCATTCAATGATTTATGTCCTTCAACATTTCACTAAAACTAGTGACAGTGTAGGCTAGGCCTACATTAAACCATTTGATTCTCTTAAATTAAGCTGATGAAACAACAATACAATAAATTATGTCACCACTTTTTACTTAAAATTTAGCACTGTCAATATTAGGATTGTGAATGCTACTGACGCTTAGCGCTGAACAAAGTGACAATGATCTGTAGTTGTGATTTACAGATTATTGGAATTTTTTAAAAGGAAAACAATCCAAAAAGGAGTATAATGACACAAAAAATCCCAGGGAAAAGCACTTAAAAGCAATACCAAAAACACTTTTTTCTATTGGTCCTCGATGCAGGGATGCCAACTTTTGAGTTCAGTTTTTCCCCATTACTACCCCCCAAAAATTAATTACCTATCACACAGGTGTATAATGCCCCTGGAAATGTATTATAATTGTAATGTATTATGCAGTCACAACATGGAAGAATCAATTCCTAAAGCCTCTTTTTTACATTTCTTATTGAGGCCACTTATACTTCAGGAGTTTTCTAAAAACACGTTAAATTGCCATGTGCTAAGGAGAGGTAAAGTGTGGAGAAAAATCAATTTTTTTTTAATAAAATATTAGTTTGCCCTTAATTTTTAGATTATAAAAATGTTCAATATGACCAGTTCAGCAAAAATCTGTTTTGTGTAAACTAGACAGTATTTTATTGACGGTCACTATGGCGGTTACGTGCGATGAAGCGCGGGAACAACGTCATTGCGTGGACCGCGGCGAAGCTAATTTAAGGTTGGATATTCCAAATACATTCTTTAGCAACGTCTTGTATGTTGAATATCCAACATAAAACTAACTTCAACCCGGTCTGCGCAATGGCTGTTGTTCCTTTTCTTCATTACAGTAACGTAATTGACATATTTACATATTTACAAGCCAGGACATTAACTTAGCGTGACAAAGAGCATGTTTGAAGCCTTATACTATATCAGTGCAGTGAGTGCATGAGATCGGACACATTTGCGGGAGGTTAAATCTAGGCTAGACAGGTGGGGGGGGGGGGGGGGGGGGGGGAGCGCGGTCACTTACCAATATACAATCAAATCAGTTATACAAATCAGCACCAGAAAAATAGAGCTTATTTATTCTTACCTTTTCTTCGGACGAGACCAGATGAGCATGTCCTTTGCCGCTCAATGGCAGAAATAGTATCAGAGGATGTTAAAATGTTTCTTAAAACTCCCAATTGCTTGCTGCAAAGTGTTCGTCTCATCTCCGTCCATGCTGATCGCGACCTGAACATGACCCTGCTCGAGTTTCTCAGCCAATCACAGTGTGAGAAATGATCTGCCATCCGTTTCTACTATACTCCTTCCGTTTCCACTATACTTTCTCTCACACACACATACATTCTTCTCTCACACACATATTTTCTTCACACATGCATACATTTTCTTCTTATATACATATATTATTTAAAATTTTGACTGCATGTGCATGAGATCAAAAATGTATGAATATGTATGTTAAATATAGAAATATGAGAGAAAAATATATTTGTGTGTGAGATAAATGTAGAAATATAAGAGTAAAATGTTTGAATGTGTGAGTTAAAAATATATTCTTAAGAGAGAAAAAAACTGTATGTATGTGAAAGGAGAATATATGTATGTGAGAGTGAAAATATATGTATGTGAAAGGAGAATGTATGAATGTGTGTCAGAGTGAAAATATATGCATGTGAAAAGAGAATATATGTGTGTGAAAGGAGAATGTATGTGTGTGAGAGTGAAAATATATGTATGTGAAAGCAGAATGTATGTATGTGTGTGAGAGTGAAAATATATGTATGTGAGAGCACCAGAATGAATAATGTCTTATAAGGCCCCTCATCTCTCTCTCGCGATTTCTTAATTTGCTTGCATGTTGTCTATTTGCGTGTGTTTCATTAAGTTTGCCCCTGTCGGCCACCGTAGGAAATGCATTGGGAGATGGAATAACTCACTTTTGGGGTAAAAGGGTATGGACTTCTCTGCGGAAAAAATCCAAAGCCTTTTTTTCTGTTAGCTGGGCCTGGGATAACAATTTCTTCTTCTTTCAGGATGTCCTGACAGAAATGATGTCTCTAACTTGATTGTGGTTAACAGGGTTGAGGTTACACAAGCATTATTACACAAGTCAACCAGGCAACTCAAAACTTTGGGGGAAAATGGCTTAGGCCCCAGAGGCTCAATACTAATTCAATAGAGGCTGTATTTAATAAAGACGTTCCTTCCTTCACAGAAAAGAACATTCCAAAGATGCTAGCACCAAAGGAGAAGCCCCGAGGCTCTTCTATGATACAGTGTGTGTGTGTGTGTGTGTGTGTGTGTGTGTGTGTGTGTGTGTGTGTGTGTGTGTGTGTGTGTGTGTACCCAGTCAGGTATTATGGACAGTATGTACATCCACCAGGTGGTAACGCCTCTCTCTGACAATCCTCTCAAACTTTACAGAAGCAATCAATGTGTATTGCAATCAACGTGTATTGTGTATACACAACAGACTCAAGCTATTTAAGTATGCAGATGACATGGCCTTGGTGGCCAAACTCACTGATGACGACTCCCTGTCCACTTACAAGCAGTATGTCAACACAATGGCACTTTGGTTCAAGAGAAGCTCACTGGAGCTTAACGTTACCACGACCAAGGAACTGTGTTGCCATAGGAGCCAACTGCTTGATACTCCTCATCCACTATCCACTACATTGAGACTGGAAGGGCAAGTAGTGGAACAGGTTGAAGGTTTCAAGTACCTCGGTTCTCTGATTGACCACCGTCACACCGTCCAGTCCCTCCAGAAAAACGCGATTATGCGATCGTGTAATTCAATGCATAATCAGCCAAAGTCTGCATATTTATGCGGGGGCCGCATTTTTTCAAATACGCCGCACTTTCGCCGCATAAATTGCTGATTTCCGCGCAAAATATGCGGGGCTTGCATGATCTCATAATCCCCACATTTTCGTTGCAAAAAAAAGTCACATCTTAGCAGAAAGTTGAAAAAATGTTGCGTTTACTTCACACAAGAGCAGCCATTTTCCCCTGTTGCCATGGGATCGTTAGGAAGTGACGTAATTACGCGACGCGAACATCATCGAAAAGCTGCAAACCCCGCGATGAAGCCATGATGAAACCGCAGTTTTTACAAGTTCGCATAAAATTGCATAAATATCCTGCGTATTCCATCGCATTTTTTAAAGAAAACGTGCTGCATAATCAAGGATTTTTGCCCGCAACAATCACAAAAAAACTCAAAACACAATTTACAAAAAGGCCCAGCAGCGCATGTGTCTCCTCAGAAGGCTTAAAGGATTTTAAGCTAGACAGGATATTCTATCCAGAGTATACCAGTCACTGATAGAGTCTGTCATCGCTTTCAACGTCACATCTTGGGAGAGCTTCCTACCAAACAAATGCAGGAGAAAGCTGGCTAGGATAGCCAGGCAAGCTGTTAAAGATCATAGGCATTCCACAAAAACAGCCGTCTGATCTTTATATACAAGCAGTGGAAAGAAAATCCAACTTCATCATCCAGGATGCCTCCCACCCCCTCCACCGTAGCTTTGAGCTATTAGCCTCAGGAAGAAGGTTCAGAGTGCCTTTGGCTAAAAAGTCATTAAACAACAAATCCTTCATTCCCAATGCAATACATATACAAAACTCATGCTACCGACAACATCACACACACACTCTGCCTTTAATCAAAAGAACATTTTCTAACATGGCAAAATATTAGACAATAAAACTTTTTGAATCTTGCATCATGTCTCTCTTTCCCATATAAGAGGAGGGAACGTTTTAGCTTGACTTGTAATGACACATTTTAGTACGCTTGGATTTTTCCAGGTGTGAAACCAAACCGAACCAAGGGGAAATCTCTCCAAGTTTACAAACTCATCATCTGATTCGAAACCAAAGTAAACAAACTACAGGTGTCAAAACGCCCTTAAAGTAATTTCACACTTTTAAATGTATTAAACTACTTTGATTGACTACCATGTCAGAAATGGTGTGTAGTAAGCCTGTTGCCCAAGACAGATAAGTAGTCCTGCACAGGATAAGCAGATATCTGGATATGGATGAATAGTGCTTTGGCCTCGGTAAAATTCTCAATTTGTCTCGCCGGGGCTGAAATGTCATCTCTTGATCCTTTCTCGTTTTAACTAAGATTAGCCTTTTTTTGATTAGATAAGCCTTATATTGAGCCCCAGAGGGAATATTCAGGTTTTGCAGAAGCGCATAGATGGAAAGAAGTACAGATAAGTAGAAACATTAAACAATAAATAATTCAAAGTAAATAAAATAGAAACCGTAAAGTCAAAAATAGAAATGATACAAGGCATGTATCGAAGTTTCTTGTTATAACAACAGACCAACATGGTGTATAAAAGCTGAATAATTTTGTATCTAGTGATAACAAGAAGTTCTCATAATAACATGAAAACTATCTTGTGATGAACTGAAAAGCAGCCTTAGACTAGTTGATTAACACAAAATGAATTGATTGTTTAAGTTGTTTAAAATAGGAGAAGTTGCTGTTTCACTGTAAATTAAATAATTTGGGTTTTCTAAAAGTCAAAGTAAACTTCATTATCCACAGGGGGGAAAAGTCATGTGGTCTTACACATCTACTTAAAAGAAACACAACCCTTTACAATATGGTCAGTACACGCAATACAGTACACAACACATGAGATGCTAAAACAATAAGCAATTCATAACCTGAAGAAACCAACAATAAAAATAGTGTCTAGCACTTTTGCGAGGAACATGTCACTTTCGGATTTGGTAACTTGTGATGATCGCGTCTTTCTTTTCTTTTTTTTAACACTTACGCTAATAGAAAACAATCAATGAAATACTGTGTGATGAAAACAATTATTAGTTGTAGCCCTACGTTGGTGGGGCCAAATACTACATATGGATTAATGCTGATCTGAAATTTTCACAGCATCTGGAAAAGTGCAGCAATCTTTAGGTAACCAATCCTTCACGTACACGGTATGAAGGCTTTAAGTAAACAGCTGAAGCCAGAGTATGTGGGACCTCGGGGATTGGGACAGCGGCGGCTGCCTCCACAGCCGCTGTTATGTAACTGATTTCTCTCAGACAGAGGCAGGCGGGCAGGCAGGGGGCAAGAGACTAGTATTCTTCCTGTCTCTCCCCCGCTCCGCCCCCCTCCCCCCGCTCGCTATACATTTAAGCCTCAACCTCGGAAAACCAGGATGTCTTGCAGCAACGAGCGATGGGAAAAAGGAGGGGGGGGGGGGGGTGTGTGTGTGTGTTAGGGACGGAAGTCAAAAGAGGTCACGCCTGGCTGCGGGCAGAGATTATGGCTTTGTATGTACAAACACACACACAGAATTTTTACATCGACTTTCTTTGGTTTGTCATTCAATTCAGCATAGGAATACTTTCTCCCCCCCTGATGTTAATAAAATCCTGATAGTTGGCAAATGCTAAACTGATATTAACTGCATTTCTTAAGCATTATTTCACTTCTTAGGAGTATTGTGTCATTTCTTACAAAACTGTTTTAAAAACAATAATGTCCACTCAGATAAATTGCCTTTTTTTTCTCCAAGAAAACAAGTCTGAGGAAAGGACTCATAAAAGACTAATAAATCTTTGGAAGGGCTTAAAAGCAATAAAAACCACCAGCTACCAAAATCATAAAATGGGTTACCGGCAGGAAACGCTTGTAAACGAGGTGTTGCTTTGTGGGTAGTTTTATGTACAGTAGGCCTGGCCTCTGCGCTCCAGGGAAATATTCTTGTTGGTTCCATAGTCATTCCTGTTTTACACCCAGTTGTGTTAATAAGAGAGTTCTATATGAAAACATCACATGCATGTTGAATGAATTATTGACCGGATTGTAAGATTTTAGACAAAAAAGACAAATGGCAAATGAGCCACGCCGGGTTAAAAATATCACGTCGCCTCCAGTTATTATCCGCTCACAAATAAAACATGGAGTGACACCGGGTCGTGTGAAACGTGAAATTGTGCGTGATGCACACTGCAAGGTAGAAGCACCTTTACTGTTAGCTTGTTGTGTAGACATTTTAGGCGAACACTGAAAACATTCCAAGTGGAGGTAAATTACTCACACTCTACCCCGAGCCCTGCACACTGCTCTGATGTTTGTCCTGGTCACCTACCTTAGCCCAGGGTGTCTTCAACAGCCGCTCTGTGCCCAGGATGAGTCATAGAATCACGTCTGATGGTCCACCAATGAAACAGAAGATGTTGTCCTCATCCTGGAATAAAAATGTAAAACATTATTAACACATTTCTTCTCCTAACCATAACATTAAACTAGCCACACGCTCACAATGCAAAGACTCCTGGTATTACGTGCAACTCAATACATCACAGATCACACATACCACACCTCATTATGTAGAAGCAGCAATAGAGTGTGTGAACCACATTTCATATCGCATTCTGTCCAAAACGCATGCATGATTCATAAAAAGTGTTCAAGCATACTTTGGCACACTTTTGCATTGACAGACCTAACGTTAAGTACTGTGGATATGTCACAGCAAAGGAATGTGAACAGTGGCCTCATCTATAAGTACACATTACGTTACATGCATAGCAGCCTATATCCTGCCTATAGCTTGGCACAAAGCCCTTTCTCTGTTCCTTCACCATTCCTCTTGAATAACATATCTCACGCGAGCAGACTGCACCGTCACATAGGGCAGAGTGAACAGGTTTCTTGTTGCAGTGATCACATAGTCCCAACCTTAAGCGTGCACTTTGGAGTCCTGACGTTACCTGACCCAGGTACATCAATATAAAGACGGTAAAAGGAAGCACATGCCATGGCACTTATGCAGGTTAAACTGCGGCGATACTTTCTCAAACGGCACACAGAGAGCTAACGTTACAGGACAGTGGCCAGGCTTCTTTGAATTAACTTTGTAGCTAAAGCAGTAACGCTACAGTTAAGTACAGTACAGTAGAAGCAGCCAGCGTAGCGCCCCGGGTTGACATGAGGGCAGCATTCACGTTGCACCGCCGCACCATAAAGAAGCCGTCCCTGTTTTTTTTAGCTGTATAATAAATTGACACACTCACCAATGCTCGACTTGTGATAGAAACCCGCCTCCACCGTTAACATAAAGCCAGTGAACACGGAACAGTAGGAAAAAGCAGAACAAATACGTAGAAAGACAAGCGAGTCCAGCTAGTTAACTTACCCGTCTCAAACGGCGTAACGTTAAGGTTAGCTAGCGTTAATGCTTCTACCGGTGTTAGCCTGCTTTCAGTCCGCTATCAGGTGTGGGGGACGGGAGCGCCGTGTCTGTCAGGGACTGCCAAAGCCATGGCCACGGTCTGCAAGGGAACTCTACAGCGTTCATTAGCTTTCTGTGGTCGGTCTTCCTCCTCCCCCTCTCCCTGCCTGTACAGTACGGGTGAATGCGGGTCAGGAGAAGCGGAGCTCCCGGGAGAGAGGTGATTTATTACCAGGCTCCACACCGCCCTCTACCGGCCCATGAGGAGTACTGCAGCGGGGGAATGTCAGCAAAGCAGAGGAAGAATTTCACTCGTTTCCACAGTAACATTCAAAGACGAAATATAAGTGGTTGTCAGTGGGGGGGCATTCATATTGACATACAGTTTAGTATGCAACTGTACTTAAAGTGGCCATATTTAAGATTTCAGTCCTGGTTGATATAGAATTTGTATTTCTGTGCTGAGAGTTTGGTTTTGGGGCTTGTTGTTGTTGTGTGCTTAGTTCCATTACAAAGGAGAAACATTTTCTAATTTTCCAGGAAGTGTCAGGCAGACACCCAGTTCATAATACTGCAAATATATAAATATTGCAATACTTTCATCAGGGGCTCAATCAGCATTTGTGTCACCTCCTTCAGTGATAGTGACTTAACAGTAAATCAATCTTAAATGAAAATCTTCAAGATTACGGTGCATGAGTATCAAAGTATCAAAAAGTACTCATTAGTATCATTACTGTTGGATTATATTAAGTATTTGGTAACACTTTACAATAAGGGTACATTAATTAGCTTAACTTAATGCATTAATAAGCATTAACTAACCGTTATTAACGGTTGAATAAATTGTTTAATTAACATGTATTAACAATGATCATGTTAGCTAAGGTATTAATTAATGCATTATTTGCCATTAGTTGATGACTTAACTAACTGTTAATCACAGTTAACTAAGGTGTCTATTATACCATTAGTTAATGCAGTAATAAGCCTTGACTTACTATTAACAACAGTTAATTAAGTTGTCTATTATATCATTAGTAAATGCAATATTAAGCCTTGACTAACTGTTAATAACAGTTTACTAAGGTGTCTGTAGTACTATTAGTTAATGCAGTAAAAAGCTTTGACTAACTGTTAGTAACAGTTAACTAAGGCGTTTATTTACCATTTGTTAATGTCTTGACTAACTGTTAATAACAGTTAAATAATGTGTCTCTTTTACCATTAGTTAATGCAGTAACAAGCATTGACTAACTGTTGATCACAGTTAACTAAGGTATGTATTTTACCATTAGTTAATGCAGTAACAAACCTTGACTAACTGTTAATCATAGTTAACTAAGGTGTCTATTTTACCATTAGTTAATGCATAACAAGCCTTAACTAACTGTTAATAACAGTTAGATAATGTGTCTATTTTACCATTAGTTAATGCAGTAACAAGCCTCGACTAACTGTTAATAACAGCTAACTAAGGTGTACATTTTTACATTAGGTAATGTACTAAAAAGCCTAAACTGGAAATAAAAGCTAATTGAAGTGTCTAAGTAAACCCTTAGTTTATGTTAATTAAGGTATTTCCTAATATTACTAAGTGGTTGATAAAGATGTTTGATAGCATGCATGTCTTACGGTTCACGGCCAAGCCATGTCATTATGAAAAAACTGTTTTTATTGTTTATTTACGGGTTATGGTTGTCAACATACCTTTGTCCACTATATTTGTCCATCCTACAACGTATGACTTACTTTTGGTAGAGGGTGAGATCATTGAAAAGACACCATAGTCTCCATGCAGAGGATTGCTTCTTCCTTTGTCTCCATGTAGACATTAACTTAAAGCCCAACCTATATAAATTATTGTGCATGCTATATAAACATTACTTATCTTTAAATGGTCACTTTTAACAATGGTCACATTGTTAAATAATAAATTAAGTGTTAGTTAAGGTGCATGTGTTGTCAACTTTACAATAAGGCTACAAAACAGCATTAATAACTGTTTAGTTATGGTTTAGTAAGGCTTGTTCAGTATTGTTAAATACTAAATTAAGTGTTAGTTAAGGTGCATCTGTTCTCAACTTTACAATAAGGCTACAAAACAGCATTAATAACTGTTTAGTTATGGTTTAGTAATGCTAATTCAGTGTTATTATACATTTACTAAGTGTTAGTTAAGGTGCATGTGTTGTCAACTTTACAATAACGCTACAAAACAGCATTAATAACTGTTTAGTTATGGTTTAGTAAGGCTTGTTCAGTATTGTTGTACATTAATCAAGTGACCATTTAAGGATAAGTAATGTTTATATAGCATGCACAATAATTTATATAGGTTGGGCTTTAAGTTAATGTCTACATGGAGACAAAGGAAGAAGCAATCCTCTGCATGGAGACTATGACTGACTTTCAATGATCTCATCGTCTACCAAAAGTAAGTCATACTTTGGAGGATGGACAAATATAGTGGCCAAAAGTATGTTGACAACCATAACCCGTAAATAAACAATAAAAACAGTTTTTTTCATAATGACATGGCTTGGCCGTGAACCGTAAGACATGCATGCTATCAAACATCTTTATCAACCACCTAGTAATATTAGGAAATACCTTAATTAACATAAACTAAGGGTTTACTTAGACACTTCAGTTAGCTTTTATTTCCAGTTTAGGCTTTTCAGTACATTACCTATTACTATTAACTAATGGTAAAATAGACACCTTAGTTAACAGAAATTAGCAGTTAGTCTAGGCTTGTTATGCATTAACTAATGGTAAAATAGACACCTTAGTTAACTATGATCAACAGTTAGTCAAGGCTTGTTACTGCATTAACTAATGGTAAAATACATACCTTAGTTAACTGTGATCAACAGTTAGTCAATGCTTGTTACTGCATTAACTAATGGTAAAAGACACATTATTTAACTGTTATTAACCGTTAGTCAAGGCATTAACAAATGGTAAATAAAAGCCTTAGTAAACTGTTATTAACAGTTAGTCAAGGCTTAATATTGCATTTACTAATGATATAATAGACAACTTAATTAACTGTGATTAACAGTTAAGTCATCAACTAATGGTAAATAATGCATCAATTAATACCTTAGCTAACATGATCATTGTTAATACATGTTAATTAAACAATTTACCATTTCAACCATTAATAACGGTTAGTTAATGCGTATTAATGCATTAAGTAATGCTAATTAATGTACCCTTATTGTAAAGTGTTACCAAGTATTTTACTATTGTAGTTGGTCAAAGTGAAAGCTGATTTTAATTTGAACAATTTCAATTAAATGAAATGTCATGTACATGTTTTAAGCTGATGCTTTTGTTTTGTGTGTAAGAACTTCAACAGGTCTACTATAACTAGTTAGCTGTAAACTGAATGTAAGTGAAAAGGTACAGTTTGCCTCTGAAAAGTAGTGCAGTAGAGCAACGAACATAGAAATAGGAAGTGCTTGAGTAGATGTGCTACTGGGGACTTCTGTGTAACTGCCTTAGGTAACAATGAGATAAAAAGAAAAGGAACTTTGGCTGACATTTTTTTGTGAGAAACAGGAAAAGGAAGTTACAGAAAGTAACTTGACAGAGGTGAAGCAAGCAACGCTGAAAGCAAAGTAAAGTGGAGGTCAGTGGGGTGTAGTCTACGTGATACGCAAGTATACCCACTAAGACAGCTCCAGGATTTCCATATACCCACTTAAAAATGTGCAATGACACGTAACAACATACTTTCCCTTATATTTTTGATATATTTTGAATTGTCATCTGCGTTTTCCTTCGCATAGGCTAAATAAAGGGATTTTCACCATAAATTGGTGCATTAAAGTGTATCAGAAAATGAAGTCCTTGACGCTCACAATTTCCCTGGGGTGGACACCCAGACGCCCCACTTTGATAGGTCCATATATATGATATTTCCATATATTTATATAGTACAGTATACCCGCTAAAATACATTAGACTACACCACTGAAGGAGGTCACACACTCTGAGTGAGACCATAACCCTTGGCTTTCTTCAAGTAAGTAAGTAAGGAATGTTATCTGACAGCTTTTTGTAAGTCCTGGATAAATCAGAACTAGCCCTGAGCGTTTTGTTGTAGTGTTAGCTAGGGATCGACCGATACTGTTTTTTCAAGTCCGATACTGATTATTAGTAGTTAATGAAACCGACAACCGATATTTAGAACCGATATGCATTTACAGTGAAAATGAAAATCTTGAAGTCAAAATTAAGATTTTGGAATGTTACAAACTCCAACACAACATTTTGTTTTAAATGCTTTAAGAAATCATTTAATAAATTAGAAACTTTCAACATAATACACAGTAAAAGATAGTCGGATAGTGTTGTGGGCGGGACATTAAGTCAGACTCAGTGGTGAGGGACAGACACAGAGCTGTAGCCGAGCCAAAGAAGCGCACTTTTTAATTCATTAACTTTTTCGGTTGTCAGGCAAATAAATCACTGATACAGATAATCTGCAAACTTCCAAAAAACGAGCCGATAATCGGTCTGTCACTGTGTTAGCCCAGGGCTGAGATGCACATGTGACAACCATTGGGGGCCCTCTGAGAGGAAGAAACTGAACCTTGACCGTTTCTGTGTCAAAGGATGTTTCTGGACATTTTCTTCATCTTGGCTCCTGACCATAACCCTGAATGCCAGAGTTAAGATAATAGGTGTCCTGCTTGTTTTTGCATCATAACCACGTTAACAAGGGCTGTGCCCTTTGCTGGTTTCTGCTCCTCCCTGGGCTGTGAGGGCCAGTGTTACTTAATCTTCCCTTCGACCATGCAACTTGATGTCCTCCCGGGTTAACCCTTTTTTTCCTGGAGGTTTTTGACTTTTTTTTCTGAGGTTTCTGTTGCTTTTTTTCTGCGATTTTTTTCACTACCACCAGATTCACCACTATCATCAACTTATTGCCACATTTTATTTTTTTTTTAATTCATGGTGAATAAACCTCTTTTTTTATGAAATGATACCTCATTTTTTTAGTTAAATAAAGAGCTGAACATTTTTTACATAGTACAGGAACCATTCACACACTTAGACTGCTGGCCAAGGTACCACCTGCTCATCAGATAAACATTTACACACATTTGCACTCCGATGGGATAGGCCAGGGATCGAACCACCGACCTTCCGATTGGAAAACAACCACTCTACCACCTGAGCCGCAGAAACCGTTTCATTGTTTTTTTTTTAAATGCTATAACATTTAATAAAACACCCCAAATTCTATTAAAGTAGTGATCTGATCCTTAATTTTACTTGAGAAGAGCATTGTATGGAACAACCCATGTTATGTTTAGGCAATTTGCTTTAAAGAAACTGAAATTTCTGATGTAAAAACGTATCTGAAAACTATAGTTACGTTGCAGAGAAAGATTTGAAATACCTTTAACTGAGCATATCAAATGTAATGCATTGTACAGTCAATTCATATCAGTGCATAAAATAGCTAGAATCAGCTCCATGTCGAACTCCAATATGTAAAAGCATCAGTAATAATAATCACTGGTACTTTTACTTTTTACATTTTAAGAACATGTCAGTGATAATACTTACATAATTTTACTGAAGTACAGTTTGGAAGGCAGGCCTTTTACTTGTAATGGAGTACTGCAACTTTTACTTCAGTAAAGGATCTTTATTCACTCAGAACCGTGGAAATAACTTTTGTATCACTGAGTGTGTGTAATGTCATGTTAAATAACAATATTACAATGTTAAAAAATACTGTTACAAGTAGAAGTCCTGCATTCAAAATCTTCAGTAAAACTACCGGTGTATTGTAAGCAAAATGCACTTCAAAATATCAAAAGTAAAAGAAAGTACTCATTATTATGCAGTCTGCGGTCTCACTCCAATGAGTATTTAATAATATTTTCAGATTATATCAATTGATTATATGTTGCAGCGTTTTTATGTTGCAGCTGTTGAAGCTATATTTTACCACTTTATATACTGTTGGCTAATCTTCACCAATATACAATTAATTTACAAACTGAGCATATTTGTATGCACAGCCTGAATATGCAAAGTCACTCATAACTATGGCTATCAGATACATGTAATGCAGTAAAAAGAACAACATTTCTCTCTAAAATATAGTATAAAATAGCATAAAATAAGAATACTCCAAAAAATTTGAGTACCTAAAGTAGCATTGTACTTGAGTAAATGTACTTTTCACAGCTGAAAATCAATATTTTCATCTATCGTCTACTGTACATATCTATCGTTATTTTTAGCTGTGTGAATATTGTTTTTCTGAACTGTAAGGCGACCTTTGGTGTCCTGAAAGGCGCCCTCAAATAAAATGTATTATACCAATACCGTGACTTTGATACCGGTTCCTGAACAATACTTTTCCCGATAACAATTTTATAAAATCCATTTAAACAAAAAAAAATGACATTACACCAATCTTTTTATTATTCAGCTCTTTTACACCTATGTGACGCACAAGGTAGTCAAGCCTCTCAGAATACAACACGCGTGTGAGCCACTCTGTGCGTAACAGGGCTTAAGTACTTGAGTCCGGACTCAAGACGCTTTTGTGTTGTCTCAGACTTGTCTTGGACTCGTTGGTATTTGGACTCTGACTTGTCTCGGACTCGGCCATTGGACTCGCCAAGTATAGTTGGTCTTGAGCGAGTCCAGCACTATATGCTTTTGTTCTAAAGTAACTTCCTCCTTCAAAACAAAACCATTGATGAAGCGCGCTCGTTCAGACAACAGGTATTAGTTTAAAGTGCTCATGTTATGCTCATTTTCAGGTTCATAATTGAATTTTGTATTTGTATTTAATTTTCCAAAAACACCATATTTTTGTTGTACTGCACATTGCTGCAGCTCCTCTTTTCACCCTGTGTGATGACCTCTCTGTCTTAGCTACAGAGTGAGGCATCTCACTTCTGTTCCATCTTTTTTAGGAGTCGCACATGCACAGTAGCTAGGTAAGGACTACTAGCCAGTCAGAAGCAGAGTAAAGGCTGGACTACAATAGAGCAGATTGTAAACAGTGTTTTCTGTTGGAGATGGTAAGTCCCTTTGGGGTGGACTTTGGGCTTATTCACTTTGTAAACCTATAACTATCTAGAACAAGCACCTGGTCGCCTGGTATATGCCGGGCTGCGTCATATACCTCAATCATCAGGCATCAGTCATTTTCATTTTGGCCACAGACACAATGTCAGCAAGCACTCTGTACTATGAATTATTCAGGACAAGTAATAAGTTCAATAATGGGAACATTTACATTTTCCATTTTAAGTAAATAATATGGCCTAATTTGATCCTAAAGTGTGTTACTCTGCACTTGCATTTTATTATTACAAATAATAAAGCAACATTATCATCTTAAAGTAGAAGATATACTGTTTGTCACTTCACATAAATTATGAACAGGTAGGTAAGTGGTCTTTATGAGGATTCTTTTTTTCTGTGTCGGTGTTGACTGTCTCTCATTTGGATTTGGTCTTGACTTGGTCTTGGTCTTGACTTGGTCTAGACTAGTCTTGGACTCGGCAAAGGTGGACCTGACTACAGCACTCTGTGCATAACGATTTTTTCCTGCCTGCCTCTACAACATTAAGATAACCAATCAGCAGCATTATTAGATCTTGGTAGAAGCATGCTGCATGCTTATTGGCTCGCTGATGCTGATGAGATTTGCTCCTAAGGTATTGAAATTTGGTATTTAATTATTAGAGATTTTTCGATACTCAATACTATGGAGGTAATCCGGCCGGTGCTTAAAAAGTATCAAAGTTCAGTACCCAGCCCTACTCAATCATCAAGGAATGAATAAGACCAAACAAGCAGCTGGAAGTTTCTTTTTCCTGTGCATCTGTGCTTTTTATTGCAATAATACATCTGCATGTTGATGTATATTTACACATACACACACACACACATCGTCAATGGTCAGAACAAAATAAGAACTTTGGACAATAAGCGCTGAACATATGACATGAAAAAAACTCCACAAATTACCCACTGGCTGTCTAAACCTGGATTTACATGTGCACACACGCACACACACACACACACACACACACACACACACACACATGCTCACATTCAAAAGCACGCTCTGCCACCACACACTCATACACACACGCTATCTGACACACTGGGCACATGCAGCGTTAACTTCCCCACACATGCACACGAGCGGACACTATCTTTGAATTCCCACGAAGACCCGCTGAGATAAGTACTAAAGGTTTCTGAGGCAATGATAAAAGTGTAGAACCTTTTTTTTTTTTTTTTTTTAAGTTTAACACTGATGATGCCGTCGCTACAATTGCTAGACTGAACTGTACTGTAAGCAACACGGACAGACAGGCCAACAATCTAACATTTACTTTCACTATTACAGTAACCTGGTAAAGTCAACATCTCTGGAGCAATCGGGAGGAAGAATCATACTCATATAGTAAGAAATAGACTTGAGACCGATCATTTAAATTCTTGTCATACTGCATTTTGTCTATATATACTATGTACAGAACATCAACAAGTTACATACAGTATATTTAAAGGGTTTACATTTACACATGGAACAGCCACTACATATTCACTAAAAGCAGATTCAAGTCTTAAATATTCAAATAGCTTGGGGATTTTCTGTCAGTTTTGGATTCATTCTTTTGATTCCGCTTGTGTTTGTGAGGATACATATCGTACTAACAATAACTATCTTTAGCAGGGATATGCAACCAATACAACAAATACTATAGCTGAAAACATACATGGCTTCTTTTTTTTGGGTTGTTTTTACGCACAATGCACAAAACCGAACATTTTTTACAATCATCTATTGCAATTTCTTTACAGATAACAGATTTTTTAACAGTAAGACTTCCAGTACTTTCCTGTGATATGTCAATGAAGTAAAGTTGATGGTACAGTGATATTGACTATGGAAACATGCTGAGATAAAGAGAACTTGTGTGTTCCTCTCTTTGACCAGGTGTGTATTTAAGTAGATAGACGGACACATCGATCACTGGGCGGGTGGACAAAAGGGAGATTTCTTCCTCTTCCTCATTTTGTCCAATGGGTGGCTTGTTGGTGGCCCGATGCTTGCTTCAATCCTCCACCCCCTCTACTCATAGAAGCTGCGATCACTAGAATGAGGAAAAAGCAGAAGACGTTATTTAAAAGGGCTCCCTTTTTAAGAGGGCCCGCTCAACAAACTCCAGTGTACTCACACAACACCAGCACAACGCTGGGCGGTGTCTTGAGTAAAATGAAAAACCACGAGCAGGATTTAACTGGCTATAAAACAAGAAGAGAGCCACAATGTAACACCATTACTCATTGATTACTTTTGAGACTACTGCACTCTTTATTCTGTGTATGGAAGGTTTAATAGATTTTGTTATATTGCCAAAACACCATGGCAAGCCTCAATTCTCCAACATGCCATCCAATGAAATCTTAAAAGATTTCATTGTAGCCCCGCAGGCTGTCACTCCAGCCGTCTACTCTGGGATTTCCACCAGGGGCGACCAGGTTAGGGCTGCAACAGCTATTTGTAAAATCACTACTCCTACTACACGCATTTGTGTGTAAAGTCCTTGCCAAGTTCTTAGAAACCTCTAGCTATCTTTCATTGTTTATTTAAATCGCATTTTCCTCATAACACTTTAAAACGTCATATGAATTGCAGACATGGGAAAGATCCCCATTGATATTAATATGAGTTTAATTACATTAAACGACAGACTGTAGCTGACATGAGCAGCGCTATTTTGTTGCAGGAGCTTTCAGAAAAATGGGTTTAAGAGTATGTAGCATTTATGCAGTTTCAAATGAGTGGGAAATTATATATATATATATATATATATATATATATATATATATATATATATATATATATATATATATGGCTTTAAATTAACTTTTGTGATCACCAGCCAACATGGCTAGTACATTTTTACATACTAGCCAATCAGATTTTCCACTAGACACATTTTTTCCAAAGAAAATAAACCAGATTATGAGTGCCACTGAAAATATTAAAGTATCCGTGTTTTTTTAAATAGTTTTTATTTGGGTTGATGACTATAGATATACATTAAAGACTTCTGCAGCCTGCCGATTTAAAACAGACGCAGTGTTATTCGCTAGTGGCTAGTAACCTTACAATGTTACCCGCTAAAGTTAATATTTACCAGCATTTGGCGGGTGTCAATTTAAAGCCATGTATATATATATATATATATATATATATATATATATATATATATACAGTGAGGAAAATAAGTATTTGAACACCCTGCTATTTTGCAGGTTCTCCCACTTGGAAATCATGGAGGGGTCTGGAATTGTCATCGTAGGTGCATGTCCACTGTGAGAGACATAATCTAAAAACAAAAATCCAGAAATCACAATGTATGATTTTTTAACTATTTATTTGTATGATACAGCTGCAAATAAGTATTTGAACACCTGAGAAAATCAATGTTAATATTTGGTACAGTAGCCTTTGTTTGCAATTACAGAGGTCAAACATTTCCTGTAGTTTTTCACCAGGTTTGCACACACTGCAGGAGGGAGTTTGGCCCACTCCTCCACACAGATCTTCTCTAGATCAGTCAGGTTTCTGGGCTGTCGCTGAGAAACACGGAGTTTGAGCTCCCTCCAAAGATTCTCTATTGGGTTTAGGTCTGGAGACTGGCTAGGCCACGCCAGAACCTTGATATGCTTCTTACAGAGCCACTCCTTGGTTATCCTGGCTGTGTGCTTCGGGTCATTGTCATGTTGGGAGACCCAGCCTCGACCCATCTTCAATGCTCTAACTGAGGGAAGGAGGTTGTTCCCCAAAATCTCGCAATACATGGCCCCGGTCATCCTCTCCTTAATACAGTGCAGTCGCCCTGTCCCATGTGCAGAAAAACACCCCCAAAGCATGATGCTACCACCCCCATGCTTCACAGTAGGGATGGTGTTCTTGGGATGGTACTCATCATTCTTCTTCCTCCAAACACGGTTAGTGGAATTATGACCAAAAAGTTCTATTTTGGTCTCATCTGACCACATGACTTTCTCCCATGACTCCTCTGGATCATCCAAATGGTCATTGGCAAACTTAAGACGGGCCTTGACATGTGCTGGTTTAAGCAGGGGAACCTTCCGTGCCATGCATGATTTCAAACCGTGACGTCTTAGTGTATTACCAACAGTAACCTTGGAAACGGTGGTCCCAGCTCTTTTCAGGTCATTGACCAGCTCCTCCCGTGTAGTCCTGGGCTGATTTCTCACCTTTCTTAGGATCATTGAGACCCCACGAGGTGAGATCTTGCATGGAGCCCCAGTCCGAGGGAGATTGACAGTCATGTTTAGCTTCTTCCATTTTCTAATGATTGCTCCAACAGTGGACCTTTTTTCACCAAGCTGCTTGGCAATTTCCCCGTAGCCCTTTCCAGCCTTGTGGAGGTGTACAATTTTGTCTCTAGTGTCTTTGGACAGCTCTTTGGTCTTGGCCATGTTAGTAGTTGGATTCTTACTGATTGTATGGGGTGGACATGTGTCTTTATGCAGCTAACGACCTCAAACAGGTACATCTAATTTAGGATAATAAATGGAGTGGAGGTGGACATTTTAAAGGCAGACTAACAGGTCTTTGAGGGTCAGAATTCTAGCTGATAGACAGGTGTTCAAATACTTATTTGCAGCTGTATCATACAAATAAATAGTTAAAAAATCATACATTGTGATTTTTGGATTTTTGTTTTTAGATTATGTCTCTCACAGTGGACATGCACCTACGATGACAATTTCAGACCCCTCCATGATTTCCAAGTGGGAGAACTTGCAAAATAGCAGGGTGTTCAAATACTTATTTTCCTCACTGTATATATATATATTCTATATTTTCTTTTAGCTATTTAGCATTTTATTAGCTATTTAGCATGTTTTGTAACTTTAAGTACAGTTTCTTTGCAACTCTTCCAGTTTAAACCCTTTTTAAGTAGCATTTTGAGTGTCAGGTCAGATATGTCGACTATATTTCATATTAATTATTGGCAGTTACTGGATGTAAATATTTAGTGAGAACTAATCTCTACAAAAGAACTTGTGTTATTGCGTGTGGTATGTGTGCCATTTTAATTAAGTCATGCGTTATCTAGTGAACACTAATAACTATGCCAAGTTTTGACTTACGAAGAGCTGGTGCAACCGACTCCTGCAATCTGTACTTTAAGAAGCAGGATTGAAACTTATATTCAATATTATAAAAGCCAAAAAAATGCTCAAAAATCTTAACACTCTAAAGAACCATTCATGTTCAGAAATGAATACAAATGAGTCATAAAATTGAAACTGTAAAATAAAGATGAAGGGGGAGTAAAAATGTCATGCAATGCTTGCATGACATTTGGAATGTCATGTTACATAAATTCAATACATTTCTTGTTAAGAAATAAGAATGATAAACTGTAGGGGGCAGACTTATGTAAGATACACTGGGCGTTCACATTTCCATGTAAAAATCCATTTTGCTAATGAAAGAGATGTAAAGATGGAGGGGCAAAGGGTCGTTTAACTTAACAAGCTTTTTCATACAAAATACAAATTGAATGCATAGGAACTGGTACTCCAATAACCTTTGCATTTTAGTGTACAACCTTTCTCAGTCTGATATATGACCAGTAGCCCATTACATTAGCTAATGTTTGCTAACATTAGCTAATGTTAGCAAAATGTAGGTAGATATTGCTGTGTAACTGATACTACAGAGTTAATTTGCTGACTTTGCTCTCTGAGTATTTACCATTACCATGTACATGTCACCTGTGTCCAAAGTGGCAACTGTTAGCCAAAGTTACTGTACATAGTCTCGCCTGACATTCTGAAATGAGAACATTTGGTTACACTTTACTTGAAGGTATCTACATAAGAGTGACATGACACTGTCATGAACGTGTCATAAACCTTATGAACAAGTCATAAACGTTTATGACATAACGCTTCTGTTATTAAGTGTCATTTGGTTGTTGTCATGACAAGTTAGGGTTAGAGTTAGGGTTAGGGTTCATGTGTCATGACAGCGTCATGTGTTCATGACAGTGTCATGTCACTCTTATATAGATACCTTCAAGGAAAGTGTTACTGAACATTTATACCCTTAGTGCAAAGTCTTTTACATGTAAAATGTACTGTACACACTAAGGGGCCTTTCACACCTCCTTCGTTTGGTCCGGATTTTCGGACTTTTCAGTTTGAGCCGAACACAAAATTAGAGGTGTGAAATTTCAGGACTAGCTCAGTGCTCAGTTTGTAACCCACATGAGAGTGACGGTGAATGTGCTCAGAGCAGCTGTAGGTTTCAGTTTGTCTCTGAATAAATGAAACCCAAGAAAAGTTCCCGTGTCTTGCTTCGCAACAACGCAACAAACTGCCCAGTCTCATGGCAGTTCGTGAAATGGCCACGTTATTTAATCTATTGATACGTGTTCACGGGGATGTTTTTCTCGTTTTTTTCGTGGTGGCCTGCACGAAAATGTGAAGTAATGTATTTCAATGGGAAGCATATTTCGTGGTCACGTTACGAAAATGGTAGGGACTACTTCCTATAAAAAGCCGAAAATCCGCGTAGGGAGGTTGGTCGGGGTGGTGGATTCCTAATCATAACCGTCCCGTTATTGTCGTACGTCCCCCGCTGCCGTCTCCCGGCGTGTGAGGCGTCCTTTCCCTGTAGTGTTTTTCCTAAACCCAACCTCCGCCATCCCGTTATGGTCGCGCGTCCCCTGCGGCCGTCTCCCGGCTTGTGAGGCGTCCTTTTCGGTCGTCTCCCGGCGTGTGAGGCGTCCTTTTCGGCCGTATCCCGGCGTGTGAGGCGTTTCCCCGTAGGGTATTTCGGGCTGACCACCACGAAAAAAACGAGAAAAACGTCCCCGTGAACACCTATCAATAGATTAAAAATAACGTGACATTTACAGAAACTGCCGTGAGACCGGGTTGCAACAAAACAAAAAGAGCCGCGGTAGCACGGGGAGAGCAGCAGTCGCCAGTAAAAAAACTCACAAAAACTCCGACACAGAGAGAGGATACGAGAGGACGGGGATGCCCATCTACAAACCAATCAGTTACAAGTACTCACATATGTGTATGGCGACGGGACGTGGTTATGTCAAGTATAGTTCTTTAGTGCACTTTCACAACTGCAGTGTGAAACCAGAACTAAACAGATCAAATGTATACAATGTAAAGAAAACATGAAGCTCGGTCGGGACCTTGGTTTGGACTTTCAGGTGTGAAAAGACCCTAAAACACCATTCAAAACAGTTACCTGAAGCTATTTCTGCAATCAAAATCCTAGAGCAGTAACAAAATAAAGGTTAAAATGCTAATCTATTAGCTAACTGACAAGCTACTCCTAACCTTGATGAGCCGCTAGTCTCATTGCTTTCCTGTTGACCTTACCAGTGCACAGCAAGAGTGACCGACAGCTTAAATTCGGATTTGATCGCCTTCGTTCAACCTGGTGATTGCAAAATAAAGACGTTAAGGAGACTGGTTGTTAGCCCTTTTTCTGCACTGTTAGGATTACTCTTTGTGCAGTGTGGGAAATACAAGTTCTCTAAAATCAATGTATTCTGGTGTGACATTACTGAGTTGTGTTCAAAGTACATTCTGTCAATGATGTTTATGGGAATAACAATAATGAATGTACACATAACAGTCTAAAGAAAACACGGGTAGGGGTAATAGGAGAAACATAAAAAAAAAAAAATGAAATGAAATAAAAAGGGTTGTGATTGGCGAAGAGCGGTTGTACTCACGCCCCCTCGTCTCTGAGCAGAGACAGGAACTTGGTCACTCTGTACTCCTGGTCCATCTGGAGACAGTAAAAGAAAGCAGAGGGAGAGAGATTGAACAGTCTGTTGACAGTAGAAACAAACCATCAGCAAAAGTCAATATGGCTCATGTCAGAAATCTCCCAGCCACCACAGCTGGGCCACTTGAGCACAAGCAGTAGCTTCACTAACCTTAAAGGAATAGTACGAATAGACTTTTTTCTTTTAGAAATAGGCTTATTCACTTTCTTGCCAAGACTTAGATGAGAAAACACCACTATACCACTTTCACATTTGTCTGGTAAATATAGTATACCTACTGTCAGCAGTCAGTTAGCTTAGCTTAGCACAAAGAACAAAACAAGAGCAAACAGCTAACCTGGCGCTGTCTTAAGGTTACAAAGTCCGCCTACCAGCGGCTCTAAAGCTCACTAAATAAACTGCAACTTATCTATTTTTTATCTGTAAAAGCATTGGTTTTTATAGGGGTTTATGTGCCAGAGTATTTCTTGGCAGGGCTGTAAGTTGGTTTCCGATGTAGACTACTGTCTAACATCTTACATCTTATACATCACATCACTTATGCATGGTGCTTTAAGCTCCACTGCTACGGTGAGTCTCCCGTACCTGCAGCGACATCTCGATGAGCACGAGGAGCTTCTTGATGCCGATCCAGACTCGCTTCCCTTTGAGCTGATGGGCGATGTTGGCCCGCTCTTTATCGGTGAAGCTCCCCAGCAGCTACAAAGACAACAAAGACATTAGAAAGGTGGAGATTTCCAATACTACTTTTGAAACCTCCAAACGAAAAGCTAAATAAAGAAGGACCGCCGGTGAAACATCCTTTTAATAACGTTTAAGACACTTACATTTGTTCAGTACTTTTAGTGAATGTAGTTTTTTTTTTCTTTTCTTCTCACATACACTAATGAGAGAATGGGGGATGGGTATTTATAATGCACCACATTCATCTGTGTCCTTGTGTGTATGGGCGCGCGTGTGCTTGTGTGTGTGAATACCTCTAAAGCGTCGACTAGCTGCTCCCCAGTGGAGATGTTGGGGATGTGGATGGTGGTGCTGAAGGCGTCCAACATCTCCATCTCCTGCAGCACATCCTTCCTGCTGGTAGTGCCGATGATGAGCAGCTTCCGACCCTGCAGGAAAAAAGAATAAACAATTTGTGTTGCTTTGTTAATCACACCGCATGGCAAATTACATTCCCAAGTTTACACGCGTAAAACCTTGTGAGCTTCGACAGCTACAACCACAGGCACAGTTCAGATTTTAATTTCAGCAGATTTATATGGGTCATGGTTATACAATAACAACGATATGAGGAACATATCTAATTGCGATTATTTTGACTGATATTGCAATTGCGATATGATTCATGATATTGGAGGAAATGATCATTTCTGTATCATTATTCTCATTTTCATTGACAAATATTGAAATTTAAATGAATTCAAATAAATATAGTGTGATTTTTTTTGTGAGGATCTGTACCAAACAAAGGTTTTTTTCTTTAGTCTGTAGGATACAATTTGTAAGATGGGACGTCCTGAGGCACCACAATACTTAATTTAGAATTACACATGTAGCTAGAGTAACAATGTGTATACAAGTTGCAGATGAACTCTGACCTTTGGCGGAGCTCTCTTCAGCAGCACCAGCAGAGCCTGAAGTACCAGGTTGGAGAAACGAGGCCCGATGGGGACGTAGTCCAGCAGACGCTCAATGTCGTCCACCACCACACAGCTGAGCTGTGACTTACAAGCATCATCAAAGACCTGAAACAGAGGGAGGGAGGAGGGAGGGACAAATGATTGAAGAAATAAATAAAGGAAAGACAATAAAAGCCAGGGACATTAGTTCCATAAGCCATTGCTATTAAATGCAAATGTCTCCTTGTTTGCTGACATTCTACAAGGGATAAACACGCTGCAGCACTTACCTTTTTGATTGCCTGGCACTTGGCGATCTCTGAGTATCCAATCATCTTGTCTGGAGAGCAGATCTTAATGAAGGGGAACTGCGAGTCCTCTGCAATCTTAGCTGCCAAGGCCGTCTTTCCACAGTGGGGTGGGCCTGGGTGTGTGTGGGTTTAGAGGAGAGGAGGGGTACAATTTACTGCACTAGCATGTGTTTGTATTTGTGTAGCTATTCAGTGGGGTGAAAGCTGGGGTGTCGTTTGAGTCATTTAGAGCAAATAATCGTTTTCTCTATTTGAATACATTTTACTTAAAGGAAAACTGCTTTATTTCAACCTGGGGTATTTCCCATAAAGATGTTTTTTGTGACTCTATGGGTCGTGCTAACTTTGCACTTGCCACATCTGCTGTAGAGATTTGGGGAAATGAGTATACTCGCAAAACAGGAAAAGTTGCCTGACCCTAGCCTGATGCGCCAGATAGGTTTGTTAACACAGAACTATCGGAAAAGCCGTCATCGAAAACTGTTTGGAAATCATCTGGCAGGTGATTAGATGAATAATCTGCCTATCACATCCACCATTGTTGTTTTGAACCACCAACAGTCGCAGCCATCACACGCCTAAACCAAATATTCCCTGTAACTAAACTGTCTAAACCACGCCCGTAGCTGCCAGTAGCTCCGCACAGGACGCTGATTGGTTGAAAGGCTGGGCATTTGGACACAAAAGCATTACTTGAAGCCTGACAAGATGGATTTTCGTGTAATATGTGATCCCGTGTTTCCGGCGAGATCCCGTGATATTGCGAGAATCCAGCTGCCGTGAAAGGTAAGTGTAAGAGCCACATATTGGATGTTGTTTATGGTCTCATTTATGTAGTTTGTTGATTATTGTGTTGTGCACTGACATGGCAGGTGGTGGGCGTTTTCGTCGCGGTTTGAGCGGAAGTGATAATCTATTTGTTTGCTTCACCTTTTATTTTTGGGAAATGACAGAGAGGGGGTGAGCCTGGGAGCGAACACTTTCTGTTGACCGCATCATGCATTACGCTGCATTAACGCAATTATTCTACTCACCAGGTAACAAGTACATTTGGTAACTGCAGTGCTAAGTGTATTTTGCGTGTGGAAGAAGAAAAATAAAAATCATTGCAATACAATCTTGAGCACGTCAGAGTGTGTATCTCTGTGTTTAGCCCCTCGCGGCAGCAATATGTTGGACTGCTTACAGCCGCAATAGTAAGCATGCCCGTTTCAGACGGCTACTGTCTGTGTTTAATTCCAGTCAGACTCAGAGACAAGCATTTGAAATGATTCATGAGGCTCGAGCCTCATACGCTATTGTTCCCTTTCTGAATAGTGTAAATCTTTGCATGATCTTATTGATCTGGAGTATCAGGATATTGGATTTAATCTTATAGAAAGTCAGATAATAGCACTTTTGGCAAAACTGTTAAAAACACCAGAATTGATTTAATAACATCTTTTATTTGACTAAACACAAATTTAGTGTATGTTTTAGTGTATGTAGTGCCATTTACTGTATATGTGTGCATGTTTGTGGTTTCTTACCCTCCAATAGCACAGCCACCAGTGGTGTGCGATCGCTGTTCTTGGTCTGCTGTACCAGCAGCTCTCCATCGTCCAGGACGTGAGTGACTGGGTCACCCCATTTGATAATGCCGTTCATGATGTAGTTGGAGTAATCCTCCTGGTTTGTACCAAACGCCTGGATAAAAAAAACAAAAAAAAAAACACGTAGGAAGTGTTAGGAACTGTGTTCTGCCTTTTAATATTACATGATTAAGCTGCATTCTGCAGTCAGAGACTTAAACTCTAGAAAGACCGGATACATACAGGTTTTATGTCATTGTTGAGGGATCCCATGAAGTCACTCCTGGTGACCTGCAGCTTCTCTGCTCTCTCCATGTCCACTTCCACTGTAGATGTGGCCTGAAAAAGAATATACACATGAAATTGCATCAAAACTGTCAGGTTTAAGGGACGCTCTGAGTATGACTCAGAAATAGGGCCGCACCCTCTTAGCCAATTAGTCGACTAATCGGTCGTTTTGCTTTTAGTTGACTATGATTCCTTTAAGTCTTTTTTGAATGCATTTTCTTGCTAAATTACTTAAAACACTTTGATAATGTCTTCTGTGGCTCAGAAGGGAAGAGCGTCAAAGTCTGAATAAATAAACCTGATCTCATGTCATTTTATAAAACGTGGGCATTTAGGAGGCAGGAGTCTAACAAAAGCATGGAATAAGTGGGAACCAGTATTTTTGGAACTTCTTTTTAACTCAAGGTCCACTTATCAGCTTTATTTTTATTTATTTTTTTATCATAGTGTCTGTTCAGTTGACGTGTCAGTTCACGGGATGACTGTACCTACTCAATGGCTACCAAACCACTTCCACTTCCCTGTGATATGTGGGTGAAAGCCCCAGAGAAAGCAAGTAAGTACTCCTTGACTTGTAGTTATTTTGTCAAATGACTATTCCTAAGGTCAAGAATGGACTTTCCCACTTTTTTTTTGGTGGAATTGATATGTTATCAAATCTTACCATCGTGGTTCCCGTAATGCTTCGAGTTGTGTACAGAGTAAGTTTAATGTTGCCCTAGAGTAAGTCAATCAATTTGCTGTGGGCTAATCCCGCAGACCGCTATGAGCTGGAAGGCAAGGGTCACATGAACATTAGGGGGTAGCTGAGCTAGCATTACCGCTAGCAAGCTAATCTGCTTGCATGATAATCTGCTGACCCCTACTGGCTGTGCGAGCTGTTATTACAATAATCTTAAAGACCACACTGACTGTGGTTTTCAACACGTTATTTTATGTCATAAATCATAAAAAAATCAGTGGACACATTGTGAAGTGTGACACATTGTATTTGGCACACTTTATGTATTTCAAAGTGCAAAGGGACCTTGATGTGTCGGTTCATGGCGGTGGACTGAGCAGCCCTGACCAGCCCCTCCAGCTCGGCACCGCTGTAGTTCTTAGTTTCGGCAGCCAGTTCCTTGATGTCGACATCGGGAGCGAGCAGGTTGAAGCTTCGCATCTTGTTGGTGTGGATGGTCAGGATCTGGACACGGCCCTTCTCATCAGGCAGACCTGGAGGTAAGATGACGAAGCAACGAGGGACAGAGGAAGATGGGTGGAGAGAAAAGATGGACCGGGGTATGGAAAGGAAAAAAGGAAAAAAGTGAGTGATGAGAGGTCAAGGGGAGAGAAGTTGGGGTTGAGTTGAAAGAATGGAAGGAGTGAGGGAAGAACGGAGGGAGAAGGACAGTAAAAATCTGTCAGCTACTGTGGAGATATCAATGTCTAAAGTCAAGAATACTGTCTTTCACGCAAATATGAGGGCATAGGTTTAGTATAACATCAGTATGCTTTTACCTGTAGAATCACTTAAAACCCTTTAAAGGGTCTCCTTAATGTGTAATATTAAGAGGATATTGAGCTGGGGAACATAGGTTCCTGGGAACATTGCACCCCGGGAACATTGGTCCCTGGGAACATAAGTCCCTGGGAACATAGCACCCTGGTAACATTGGTCCCTGGGAACATAGCACCCTGGGAACATTGGTTCCTGGGAACATAGCACCCTGGGAACATACAGTAGGTCCCTGAACATAGCACCCCGGTAACATTGGTCCCTGGGAACATAGCACCCTGGGAACATACAGTAGGTCCCTGAACATAGCACCCTGGGAATATAGCACCCTGGTAACATTGGTCCCTGGGAACATAGCACCCTGGGAACATTGGTCCCTGGGAACATAGCACCCTGGGAACATAGCACCCTTGGAACATACAGTAGGTCCCTGAACATAGCACCCTGGGAACATAGGTCCCTGAACATAGGTCCTTGGGAACATAGCACCCTGGGAACATGGATACGCTCCCGTGTGAACTTGCACAACATAAAAAGACAAATACAAAATATGACTAAATACATCAAAAAATAATATTACCAGCTGTGAGAAATACCTAAAAAATAGAAGGCATTATCTGTATTGGCTGGTGTAGTTTTATGATGAAAGCCTCAGCAACGTAGCCAGCTGAAAAAGGTTGGTGCTCAGTGTGTTTAGCTACAGTAACAATATTGTCAATTATGCTAGCTAGCCACAGTCCTCTCGATGGCTCGACTTATGTTACACACACAAACAAACCCTGTACATATTGTACATGGACACACCCATCTCATTACCATATACGCAATAATAAAACTGGAAATGTGGTGAGGAAAATGGCCAGCGTTTTGGATAGGATGGATAGGACACTGACTCGAAGCATAATTTCAATCTGAGTTGTTTCTAAAGAAAAAGACATGGAACTGAACAGAGAAAGAGAAAAGGTCCTATAGCACTCACTAATTTCCATCTTGACCTCAAACCTGCCAGGCCTCATCAGGGCATCATCTATCAGGTCAGGCCGGTTGGTCATACCTGGAGAAAAAGAGAAAAAAGACAGACATTGAAAGAAGGCCGATTGTCTTGACGCTTATGGCGCTTACCCACTGCTAGAACCAGCTCTGCTCGGTTCGGCTCGACTTGACGGCAGTGCCCCGTCCTCATTTTTCCATTGCAGATTTAGTACTGCCTCATGCGTGAGGCGAGCGTGGCTGGTCGTCATAGGAAACTGCAGTGACCTCATGCGACACACACACAAAACGCCGCTGGCTAAACTATTTAAAAATGGCGTGTTTGTTCAGGACACCCCCGTCTGTCGCTAGCAATGATGAGGCAGTGATTAGTGACGATTCTCTCCCATCAATCAGCAGTCTGCAGGTTTTCACGTCACCTTTTGGTATCGCCTGAGCTCGCTTGGAACCTCGTCGGAGGTGATACTAAAAAAAGTACCTGTTAGCTAGTATCAGGTACTTTTTTTTCATAATGGAAAACCTAAAAAGGTGAGTAGAGTCAAGGCGAGTCGAGCATGTATCACCCCATGGGCAATGGATGAACCCATTAAATTCTGGAGTGGATCTGAATCACAGGGCAGATACACTTATTATTTTTCACTTCCGTTAACATTGCGAGATAGGGCACAGCCTTGGCAGAGGTCTGCGCTCTCCGGTGCCCTTGTAAGACTGTATGACATTAATTTAGAGGAATTTGTCACAGTGACGTCTCTGCAGATGCATACAATAACACAAGACTGATGTTATATGGAGTAAATATACACCATGTATTTACATAAATTGTCTTGATATTATTTCATATGTATACCCTAACTTTTGATCATACTTAGCTGAAAATCTAAATATTGCACATTTTAGAGACAAAGGGTTTTCGTCACTGCCAATCTGCAAGTAAAAGTTGAAAATAAAAAAGGAAACTGGCAGGAATATGGTCAGACTCTGTAAAGCTGACAACGGGACTCAAGAATCACTTTTCACTCTTTATTTCTTTCACAGTATGGCGCTGCTCTAAAGATCCGTAAATGGCATATTCTTATTGTGAATTGTTTTGTCTCCTCTAATTCAACTGTAAATAAAAATTGTCCACAATTGGGGCAGAAAAGGCAGCCTTGTGTAACAATTTTAGGGGCGTGGATTATGCAAATGATCAAATCTCATGAGTGCGCACCGACTCATCACCAAGTCGGTGCAGTTAAGAGTTTGGTGAATCTGACTTGATACGAACAAACCTCCCCGGAAGAAATAGTAAGAGAGGCTTAAGATTAGAATAGAAAAATGTTCTTACATTAGGCCCATTGTTTCTGAACCAAAGCTGTCAGTAGACTGTATTTGTTTTCTGCTATTAAGTTATTTTAATGGTTTTGCAATTTTCATACCTAAATTCAGAAGATAGGTGACAACTTAAACAAAGAAATCAACATAGTGAGGTGCTGGGCCACCAAGAGCCTCCAGGACAGCTACAATGCTCCTTTGGTATATATTCTCTAATGTCTGTGGAGCACTACTCATCTGCTTTTATGATGGTTTCAGTATTTCTATCATCATAAAATGTCATTTGACCGTGAAGATGCACGGAAAATAAATATCACTGCAAGGTTTACAATCTGGGACCCACTGCACAAAAGCAATGTGCGAGCACTGTGTAGAAGGGGATTGTTGCAGAATTCTACAGGGCTCTTGCATGTTCATGCATCGATCCCAAGTATGTGGTTTGATTTGAGTGGTAAAACGTGTGTGAAACGGGCCCCTGGCGCCCAATCAGTAGAATGTCTCACACAGCTGGCGAGGTTGATAAATACTGTGAATCAGTTCCCTCTGATGTTACTGACCGATGACCAGGATGTTGTTAAGTTGCTCCACGCCGTCAATCTTAGACAGGAGCTGGTTGACCACGGTGTCGTGCACGCCCGTGCTGCTGGCGCCCGTGCCTCTCTGCTTGCAGATGGCATCCAGCTCGTCAAAGATGATGATATGGAGCCCGCTGTTGGCTCCCAGCTGGAGACAGGTCGAGTTAAAAAATGATGAATTACGTTTTTTTTTATTTTTTATTTTTTTTAAATTGAACCTATAAATACAGCACATTGAGCGTCTCTCTTACCCTCTTCTGCTCTTCCTCTGCATCAGCGAACAGTTTGCGGATGTTGGCCTCGGACTCCCCTACGTACTTGTTAAGGATCTCGGGGCCGTTGACCACCTTAGGCTCGCGGGCGTTGAGCATCTTGCCAATCTGCCTGGCCATCAGTGTTTTACCACAGCCAGGAGGCCCAAACAGCATGATGCCCTTCACGTGCTTACACCCTGGAACAAGGAGAAAAGGGAGGGATGACAAATGCCAAAGGGAAGAGATAGAGAGAAAGGAAAGACAAAAATGGAAGGAACAAAAGAAAGATGGAGGGAAATAAAAAGTGCCAAAAGAAATCACAAAAGAGGGAGGTAAGAAAGAAAGAAAGAAGTCAGAGGAAAAAGCAGTTACGAGGCAGGGGAGGAGGAGAAAAGGATGTATGAATGTTATAAAATATTGTTTATTGCCTGAAGCCAGAGGGAGAAGAAACCACATTAATAAAATGACTCATAAAACCAAGAAATAAATAGTTGCTGTGTGTGTGTGTGTGTGTGTGTGTGTGTGTGTGTGTGTGTGTGTGTGTTTGTGTGTGTGTGTGTGTGTGTGTGTGTGTGTGTGTGTGAGAAAAAAATAGCTGCTTTTGTACTGTGACTAATCCTGTGACTAACCAATCCTGTGACTCTACCATAATTACATTCACTTGTTGGTTGAAAAAACAATTCATTTACAGGAAAATAAAAAAAAAGCAAATGAGAGTACCTGCATAAGATATATGTGATAAAAAGGACAGAGAGCATTCAAATCTCATAAATACAGAGACAAATAGCGACACAATAAGCCAATGAAAGCATGGTGGACGTAGAGTCTCAGCACTAAAAAATAAGCCAAACACTAGGGCAGTCTGGCAGGTTAAAACATATGAAAAGTGACCAAACAGAGTGAGGATAGAAAGGGTTTCTCACCCATCTGCTCCACAATGTCTGGAGGGAAGACTCTGGAAGCAAAGGCTCTGCGGAAAATGCTGGAGAATTCTTTGTCCAGACCTCCAATTCCCATCTTCTCAAAGTTCCATTCTGGGTTGATGATTGTCTGTCGTGCCTCCTTGGTCTTTGCCTTTCCTGTTAAAAAAAAGACATAAGGTAACTACTTGGCCGGCAAGTCACAGATATATATACATATATATTTTTAAGCAACTGACTCTATGAGGATAGAGTGAGATATTTGTTATAAATATATCTGAAAATATATCTGAAAATAAACCATCCGTAGCTCAAGAATCAATTAAAAACCATAAAATAAAAGACAAGTTTGGTCTAAAAGTCTTTCTTGGCCTTATTCTTAGCATACAGGTGATTTGTGGAAGATGATGCATCTATGCATCATTTGTTCTTACTGCCATCCTGTGGAGGAAATAAATACTGTAAGAGACTGTTGCATGATGGCTCCACAGCCCTCATATTGTTCATGCAGCACCCTGAGTTTACCATGAGGCTTGTACATCATTGAAATGTCTCGCCTTTTTATAAATACAACTTCATGTTACACTTATATGCTAAGAGATACATAGAAAAAAAAGTTCTGACAATATTTACCGCCTTGATTTAGTGACATATTTTCACTCTCTTTGCCCCTTAAAATCTTTAAAAATGGTCCTTAAATTTTCATGTTAGAATGCCTTAGAAAACGATGAGTTGCATCAATTCAGCATAAGGATTTCCTTACTTCCTTACTTTACTTAACAACTTAAGTAAAGTAAGTCAACGTTACTTTGAATTATGTGCTTTCCATATTCTCAGAGGAGAACAACGTTCTCATCTTCTGTCCAGTTTGGCTTTCTTTTTCTTTTTGTATTCTCTTTGTTGTCCATTTTTGGAGAAGACTAACACTGACAATAATGCTGTCAAGTAACGTTAAGTAATGATTATGTGAGTGAAGCGTAACCACGGTAACTAAAAGTGCACATGTGCTGTATTATGACAGTGACTACCGTGAATGCCTTAGTCTTCACACTTAGGCAAAGAGACAACCTAAGAAGCTTTATGCAATGCTTCTAACTGAACCCCTGAGCTTAGGGGAAATAATTTGCGCAACTGAAGGTAGTTTATGGAACTGGGAAGTGATCCTGAGGTCAATTAAGTTTTGGGAAATAAGGAACGCACCAACTAGTGTGAGGGATGAACTCTCTGCCTTCTCAAAGATCACCTGGCTGTTGCCCACCATCAGTCCGATGTCGATCTGTCAGAGAAAAAACAGAGTTATTGTCAGTAGCATCAAATTATTCATCTATTTATTTCTATTATTACTGATGTCCCTCTGTTCTCCATGGCCCAGAGATCACTTTTTAATCACTTTGGCTAATAGAAGGCCATCTCTTCCGTGGATTTTCTGATGGTCCTGAAATATATATCTCTCTATATATATATATATCTATGCATATATAGTTTCTATAGTTTTTATTAATGCCTCTGCCCGGGTCTTATTTTTCCCGCAAAGTAACAAAATGATTTATGGTAGGTAGACGGCGCTACCGAGCACACAATCTGACGGGTCACAGATTTCGGCTGAACACGGGAAAAGCCTGTTAGTGTTAGTGAGTATGCAGGTAAAAGATAGGAGGAGATGTCTTTATGTAGGCCTAATTGTATTTTTATTTAAGTATATAAGTTATCTGTTGTAGTCATGGCTGATACTGGGGCAGGGCCATCACAGAGAAGAAGGAAATTAAACGAAGAACAACTAAAAGCTAAGGTGGGGTAGACGACTGGCGAAATCCGAGTCACACACTCGGTCAGGCTTTCAACAGATGGAGACAATTACGGGATTGTAAATGACTCAAAACCCACCCCGAATTGGCTTTCAGGTATGTAATATGTCTATTTCATTCATGAAATAACTTTACAAATAGTGATGTGGTTGTACGTCAGTAGCCGACATTAAATTACGTCCCCCTTCCATTTAGCGCGGACGGTTTATTCCTTTTAGTCCGTGTTTGTGTTGGCTTACTATTCTCTTTTTCCTTGTCCCCCTGTAACGTTACTTGTGTAAAGCTTCTGTGTTCGAGAAAATCTTTATATTAATCTAAGTTATTATTACATTGGTTGCTACAACAATCACTTAATGCTTTGGCTAGTGACACAGTGACAGTGATAATGTTACTTGGATTAGCTCACGAGACATCCAAAGTAGGCTAAGTTATTGCATGCAACACTTGAAATGCAACGATACATCTGTAACATATTCTCATATTGTAAATGAATTATCATCTGTCTGAGCAAAAACATTCATCCCAACTATATATACTATATGACCTCCCCGTAGCTCTAACGCGTATAAACACTACCGCTTTTGTCCACAGGGGCCGCTGAAATCAACAAACTGAAAGTTACATATAGCCACTTTAACTTGTGTATGATTTGGTATTTTCAGCAATTTTGAATCTAAAATGCACTTCTCCTGATGTTTGTGTTGTAACATTTGATGCATTTCTGAATTTCTGAGTTTTTGGTACCCTCAACTCTAAGCTACAGAGTCACCTGAAACTAAATTATTTTATTAACATTAATGATTATAAAAAACAGGATTTAGGGTCATCTGAACACTGAATGAACATGTTCTATTACTGAACACGGCTAATTCATTGTTTGATGTTATTTGCTGGTTTGTTTTATTTTATGCTGCTGTCTTGGCCAGGACTCCCGTGTGAAAGAGATTCTGGATCTCGATGGGAATAATCCTTGTAAAATAAAAGTTAAATAAAATAAATAATAAAAATCTTTACCTTTGTGTTACAGTATTTTTATTTTTCTATCTGAAGTGCACTTCTCTCAGTGTTTGCACTTTTTCTGATGAATGCATTCTGTCCTTAGGGACCACCATGCAGATGCATTAATAAATAATATAGTATAATGCATACATTTGCATAAATTTGGGGTGGGGTGCTCCTCTGTATTACAGTGGACCGGCTATGAGGTGGGTGTATATGAGGATCATTATGACGCTTTAATTAATTATTCACCAGAAGCCATGAAGCAGCAGCAGAATATGGTAAACATGTCACTCAACAGTGTTTGCCACTGTAATGCTTCTATCCCCTTGATTCCAGATGATATCCAGACCATTTAATTTCTCAAAAGCAATTACATTTCAAGCTGATTCTCTATTAGGTATAAATTAAAGTTGAATTATGAAGGGGTAACTGTATGTTAGTCCAGTTTACAGATAAGAAAGCTGAAATGTGTACTTGGGGCAGATCAACTTTCCCTCTCTGGGATTTTCTGAAAAATAGAAGGCTTATAAAATTAAAAAAATACATATACAAACCCACTATCTGAACAGGACAGGGTAGATCACCCATTTCTACAAAAGCCTAATTTGAGAAAGGCTTCTGAATGGTGACACGTTTAACTCTTCCCTCCACTGGTTTTGAGGATAAATCCCATACCACATTCACCACAAGCTCAGCAATGCGGTCAGGTACCTTCTGTTTCTTTCCAGAAGCTGTTTCTCCTCTGAGGATGCTGGCATCCATGGCCTCGATATCTTTTACCATCAAACCAAACAGCTTGTCACAGAAACTGAACACGAGCTGAGAGACGGAGAAAAGCAAAAGAGGATGATCAAACAACCTGCAGAGCAAAAATGTATGTGGGCCTCCACGTCTGTGTTTTTTCTATGTGTGGGGGATATTTTAAAGGTTTGTGAATATGAACCTGCTGGGTGACAGAGAAGGCCTGGTTGTTGAACTGCTGGATGAATTCGGCGGCCATCTTGTCTGAGTCGTAAGGGGAGGAGTCAGTGCTCTTCTTTTGCAGGAAGTCAATTTCGATTGTCATGGCGCCAATGCACTGCTTGGACTTGTCAAAGTTGTAGTTGGCCACTAAGGGGACAGACAGGGGAAAATCGAAACATATAAGATATATAAATGCAACATCTTACATAAAGTAGAAAACATTAGATCATATTAGAGTAGGACGGTGACAGTTTAGAGCGTGTTTTAAGGGTGATTTGTAGCCTTTTCAAAAACAAAAAAGAGAGCAAAAGTGCAAGGAATGGATTAAATAGTGAGTATAAGTGCTCTAACGTAACACAATCGTTAGCATATCCAGCTACCTAGCTTACTGCCTACAGTCGTTACCTAGCATGCTACTTTAAAAGCCATGGGTTAAAATAGCTCTCATTACAACTAACAGTGTGTAATATTTTCCCCACTGTGTGGAAGGCTGTCCTGGATTCTTTCAAAGTTCTGGATAATGTTGGCAGCTCTGCCCTGCTCTTAATTGGATGCGGGTCACATCAGTCGGTCTTCATCCAAAAAACTATTTCTCTTGTAATGTTAGAAGTAAAAACATACCAAAAAAGCATCTATGCTAAGCCAGCATTATGTTAGAGCAATTAAAAGTGTACATCTGTCCTTATCATACTTATAATACTAGGACTAACTAGCTCTACACTGCAAGATTAATACTACATCTTTATTTACATGTCTTCTTCTTCATGGATCATCAATTGGTGAAAATGCTAACTTATTGCTCTTTTAGCAAGCAATCAAGTGCATATTTAAGGCCCTTTGAGAGAGTTTTTGTTTTATTACAAGTAAGCTGTAAACAACTAAAAGTCAGCCAGATACTACATTTTCAAACATCTCATGCGGCTAACATGAGCTGAATTAGCTGGCTAGCTACAGCTGATAAACTAGATCAGTGAGGCGTTATTATGGAACCTACGGCAGTACTAGGCAAGACCCGCCCTTCAATAGCATTTGCCTGCTACGATTGGCCAGGCATCCTCTCGCGAGGCAATGGAACCTGATTTGTTCAGGTCCTATCTCCTGACCAATCGGCTATCCTAACCTTAACTATTCAAGGTCAATGCATAACCCCAACCAATCGGGTTGCTTCGTAGGGCGGGTCTTGCCAAGAAACCAGATGGGATCTATAATAAAGTGTCACCATTTTAGCTGGAAAACTGGACGGTGGCCAGTTAGAAATGAGAAGTCTACTTTTGTCTACCTCAATGTGAAATCAAGGACCGATTGTTTAAAAAATTAGTAACTAAAGAGATTTGGTCTCTATAGCTAATTTCCCCGCTTTATGACAAATGTGCACAGGGTGAATTATTTTTATAACTCACCCGTTTTAATTATATTCAGGCTTAAAGTTCTGCATAATTCGGGGCTTTCCGCTTTGAGTGACACGTGGCTGTCGTCACAGGCAGTGAGCATAGAGTGTAGGCTTCATTCAGCCCGCCTCAGTTCTGCACGCTCAACGTCTTTGGCCATTTTTTAGTCGTCGCCAGACACTGCCAATATGGCCACGGCCGGAGCCTATAGGTCTAAGACTATGTCCATATTTTACACAGTCTGTGGTTGTGTACCATCATTTGCAGCAATCAAATAGAGAATATTTTACCTTCCACCTCCTGGCCAATGGAGAGACCGGCCCATTTCCTCTATAAGAGAGATAAGGAAAGAGAGAGAAGGAAAGATGATCTGACAAATAAAAATGAGCAATGTGTGTGCGAGTGCATATGTGTGTGTGTGTGTGTGTGTGTGTGTGTACCTGTGGCAGGCTGAAGGCGATGCTTCCAGGGGACACAGTGTGGTGGGTCTTCACTGTAAACACAAACTTGTGATTGGGCGTGGTCTTCACAGTCACATGTCTGAAGAGGTAGGAGAAAGTTGGACCTTGGTTATTGTATGTGTTATCATTTATTTTTTGGCTAGCATATGACTGTCATTGACGGAATGAGTAAAACCAATTCATCTTTTTCCCCACTGTCTGATATGTTCTTTTCAGTTGTCCTTCATTGTCCTTAACCTCAACTTTTACTTTCATCCATATTTTTCTATTGTTTTTGTCTGCATTTTAGTGTTGATGTTGAATGCATGACATCATTGCAGTGGGTATTTCACACCCTCATTTTAAAGAAAATCTTCTTTACAAAAACATTAAACGATTTGACTTTAAACTGCTTCAAAGTCACTTTGATGCTACAGTACTCTGACATGTAATTTTTGTTTTCATTTATTGCATGTGTATATACATATATATGTATATAATTTTGTTTTTGTATTCATGTATTTGATGTAAATGATTTGTATATGCGACTGGAAGATGTCTGTTAAATAGTTTTGTGGTGTCTTGTTATCCCATATGGGAAGGGCCAAGTGTTTGGCATGACACAGAAATAAAATAAAACTAATTGACTAACTAACTGTAATAGGGAGAATGGTTTATGAGTTTATTCCCAGTATATACCTTAAATACCTGTTCTTAGGCGAGCGGTTCGATCCCCTGGGAGAAGTGCATAACATTTATGCCACTACCAGTGATCTAGGTGATACCAGGGGACTGCATAGATGCATACATGCATAGACTGTATAAGTGAAGCCAAAACATCTGGATCGCCCTTCTGATCAACATGCAAAGATGGTTTCTATCATTTTAGGTAGTTCTTATCACGCTGATGTTTGTTCAAGTGTTCATACTTGCCAGTAGACTATGAATATCTGCATTTTCTCATTACCAGAAAATTTAATTTCCAATAATCACAACCTAAAAGAAATATTGAGCTTTAAGAAAGCATTCACAGCATCATATTGGTGGCACCAACATTGCTGCTTGGTGGCACTGGATGATAAAGACAAGGCTGCTGTTGCCATGGCAGTAGAAATGTAGATGAAACTCAGATAAGACGTTTATTTTGAGATCTGTCAAGTCTCTCCCCTTTGAAACAAGTATAACGTGTGCTTTTATTCTTTTGGATAATCAAAAGTTTACCTAATTTTAAATTAAAACAGGTCATTTTGGTGGGAAACTAATGTGTGCAAATTCATGCCATGAATCATATCTGGCAGCATGTAACACCACGATCGACTATACTTTTTAAATGTGTGTTTATTTTTGATTATTTTATACTTATGTAACAATACTTATGTAGTAATGTAAATTCGCTAGTGCAATGAGCATGTGTCGTCAATCCTCAAAACCCTCTGTGGTTTGTCAGGAGCATCATTCATTTTTATTAGCGACATGCTTCAACACAACGAGATTAGGGCAGCAAAAACACAATGACATCCTATTTCACAGATGCACAAACACTGCAGATACTAAAAAGAAAATAAGGGTGTGTGTGTATGTGCTGCACTGTTTGCACCTACATTTACTGGGCCAACTGTGATGATGCCAATGCAGAAATGGCAGTACAATTCCTGCTTGAATCACTGAGATAAACAATTATTATTAGAGTTGCACAAAGGTATTTCACATGCTAGGAACCCAAAATGGCAGTGAAAGGTAACTGTTTCAATTTCCATTACAAGGTGACATCAATAAACCAAACTTTTAATTATGGCTGAATGTGATAAGTCAGAAGTGGTAAGCACCATTCAAAATTGCCGACTGACTAAGTTGGGAAACCATAACCACAGTATTGTTTTTTTTGCCTTTTAAAGTTCATGTTTGAACTATTAATAGTCTGGATTTTTCTGAAATAGAGATGTATTGTACCTGTATTTACATTTTGTAATTGCCCTTCTACATAGGGTTTTTTATTGTTGCTGGTGGAGTCAGCCATTCCTATGCTGAAATCAAATTACCTAGGCACCCACAAGGGTTCCACAGGAAATGATGCATGCATGTGCTTCAGCATTAACTTTTACGAATTTTATCTCACTGATAGAAGATGAAAAAAATGCTCATATGGGTCGTTTTTTAAGGGAAATAACAAAGAACGTGCTTTATTTAGTTTCACGGACATGTTAGCGTTAATGTTTTCGCAATTTATGTGTGGTAGTGTGACATAGATACCAAAGATCTTACCAAAACCATAAACATGAAATTTTGTTTTTGTTTTTTTTTACATCAAATTCTTGCAGCTTTAATCATCATTATTACAATACAAACAAAACAAACATGATAATCACACACTGCTAGTCCTGGTGCCTCATTCTGGATGATGGATGGGTGTTTGGATAGATGAGAAAGTGATTGGAGAGATGCCCGGATGTGTGTCCCCAAATTGACAAACACGTCGATAAATAGGCGATAATAAGTACTCACTGTCCTGACTGCAGATCCTTCTCGCTCACCACGGCACAATTAGTCAGCGACAGCTCATCTGTCGGGCATCGCGCCGCTTGCATGGTCTGCGAAGAGAAAGAGGAGGAGGGGTGGAGAACAAAAAGAACAAAATGTATAAAATATATTGACAAAAACCCACTTTTACAAAAACTTTTGTAGAAAATGGCATAAAGATTCGTAGTCCTAATATGTTTTATCTGAAGTGAAATGTTAATTGAACATTTGAGATCCTATGGGCTGAGAGTTGTATTCTGCCTGGCAAGAAATACAATCTTTCTGTATGTTGTTTTAACTTATTTGTCTTTTCGCACACTATTTAACATTATTCTGCATTAACAATGGATTTCTTATAATCACTATTAGCAAGCAAGATGCAGGGAACCCTGGCCTACAATCCAAATATTCTCTTTACATTTGCACTGAAAAGGCTAGGAGAATCATTAAAGATTAAAACCAACCAGGTAAAAGCCTTTTGTCCCTGTTGACGTTCTGCTTTATGATAAATCATGCACAAATTACAGGAGCTGACAGGATTACATTTTAGCTCCCTTTGTGCCTCGTACGTTTTTTTTTGCTTTTAGACTTCCAATTTGAGTTTGTAATTCTTTATTCTTTCTTCTTTCAGGAGTCTGCCTTCCAGGTAAGACGGGTTTAAATATAAGGACACACAGACATGTTCAACATGAGTTGAGAAGCCTTTGCAGTCCAACCAGCTCTGAGCACAGAGGAAAGGTACTGAAATCAGCCGCAAGGTTCAGCAGATAGAGACATTCCAATGCACATCTCTGCAGCACATGAAGTGGTAACCATGGCAACTGTGATAAGCAATTTGACAGAGACCCTGACAATAATTCTGGCTTCCTTGCTGGCTGATACATCACAGGCTTAAACAGCACGGTCCCTCAGAGGCAGCAAAGGTTACTCACCACAAATTATTTAAATGCATTTATTCCAGCGTCGCTTTACAGCAAATCCATCAGACCTGCACTCACTGTGGACACTGATATCTTTCCTCCTCACTGTTTCCTATCTGATCTGTGCATTTAACGTCAACTGTACCTTAAAAGCTGAAATGATATATCAGTTTGCCAACACACACTGGTGATGCTTCCTCTCTTGAAGAGCAACATAACATGCCCACTTCAAAAAAATTTAAATATGAATTTGAACCAAGCGGCAACTTCTGGGCCTGAAAAGTGAAGGCAATGCATTTAATCCTTTATCTAATTTCCAGCAGGGGGTGACTCCACAGGTTGCAAAAAGAAGTCTGTTTCTATAGAAGTCTAAGGGAAAACAGTCTATAACGGCGACGTTAAATTTCCGGGATTACTCCGGTGCCGCTGGCAATTCGGCTGGATGTCCCTCATTTTCCAGTCCCTCCAGAAAAACGCAATTATGCGATCGCATAATTCAAATACATAATCAGCCAAAGTCCGCATATTTATGCGGGGGCCGCATTTTTTCAAATACGGCGCACTTTCTGCGCAAAATATGCGGGGCATGCATGATTTCATAATCCCCGCATTTTCGTTGCAAAAAAGTCACACATATCTTAGCAGAAAGTTGAAAAATGTTGCGTTTACTTCACACAAGAGCAGCCATTTTCCCCTGTTGCCATGGGAACGTTATGAAGTGACGTAATTACGTTTTCATTGCATAAAATTGCATAGATATCCCGCATATTCCATCACATTTTTTAAGAAAACATGCCGCATAATCAAGGATTTTTGCCTGCAACAATCACAAAAAAAAATTCTGGAAGGACTGATTTTCGGCCGGATGTTCATCACCTTTCGATTTCTTTGTGTTGATATTCTAAACTCTGTTTGATTTATGAGGACTATGGTTAACTGCTCCTCAGAGCTCTGCAGGGTAAATCCAAACAGCTAGCTAGACTATCTGTCAAATCTGAGTTTTCTGTTGCACGACTAAAACAACTTTTGAATGAGCAAGTTCCACCAAAACAAGTTCCTTCCCGAGGCTATTTTGCAGAGGCACCATTGCTCTGTCCGGCACTTAGCGTCGCAAGATGATTGTGATTGGTTTAAAGAAATGCCGATAAACCAGAGCACATTTTTCTTCTATCCAGGAATGCTGTGCGGACTAGCCAGACCCTTCTCCGCAGCGCTGTGGAGGAAGGTCTGACAATGCGAGACTAGTGGGAAAATTAAAATAGCACAGACATGCTTTTTGGCGGCTGAATTTGTCAGGCCTCCTCATTAGGAGAGTAGCCACGGGTAGAAAAGAAAAACTGTTTCATGGGCAAAATTCCAGATACAGAACACAGGCAAAATCTAATAACCAACCAATCTTTTGCATAATTATCATCATCATCATCATTATCTCTAAGAATTCTTTGCCAGAAGTACAAATAGACAAATAATGAATTTACATTTGACAACAACACTGGTAACAAGGTGTTCAGGCTGTTTTCTATTCATTTTGTTGTTCTATTCATACTGTATGTTATATTGCAAAAATTATAAGTGGCAAACGAGATGTGAGATACTGTATGAACCACCTGTTAATACACGCTCATCAATTATCAATCACATGTAAAAGGAGACAAAAATCGAACTGAACTACCCATTGTGAGGTATTACGTTTAGTTTAAGGGAGACAGAAAGAGATACAGGGGGATGGATATATAATAATTTGTACTCTGTTAAAACGAGAAGACAGTAAATATAGAGAGGAACTGAGAGGACATTGATAGAGATAAAATGCTCATAAACAAAGACTGCAAAAAACTGCAGTGCTGGCATTGTGCCCACATCACCTGCTCCCCTGTAGTCCGGCCAGACAGAGGTGAAACAGAGCAAGTCCAGCGTGTCAGAGGCTTTAAAGGGGCCTTTAACTTAAATGTCAAGTATTTCACTTTCTTGTTGTTTGTCCAGTTCCTTGTTGTAATATCATTTCATCATTCATCATTCGTCACTGGATATATATCCAGACCAATCATTAATTGTTCCTATATCAAACATCTTATATAGCTGGGCGGAAATACAACAAAGACCATTGAATCCAACTAAGGCTGCACAATATATTGTTTTTTTATTGTGATCGCAATATCCACTGGCGCAATAACCATATCGCTAGAATAGAATACTGACAGCAGCAGAACTGAGTACACATTAATATCTGTTTATTTATCGCAAGTAATATCGTTATCGCGATATTCAACAGTGCTATCGCATCTTGCATATTTTCCTCATATCGTACAGCCCTAAATACAACACAAAAACCACCATAAAAAATATATATTATACCTCTTGTACAATTTGTTTTGACTGAGTTTTGAAATGTGAATTCCATGTCTTCTTAAATAATGTATAATATAACTACTTATACATAATCATTTTGACCAAAAGTTGTCTTTAAAGGTTAAAGATGAACTTTTAAACAAGTCAAAATACACCTGTACATTCACACTTGGCCTAAATAGCCTACTGTATCATGAACAAGAACTAACGTGGCAAAGCTGCAGTGAATGATTTAGATATTTCTTTTCTTTTTTGGCAACTTAGGCGCAGCAGAACAAGCTGTAAACACAACAATGACAAATCATCACCTTTTTTTTGTTGTGGCAAGTGTTAGTTGTCTCCGGACTACAGTATGCAAATTAACTGTTGAGGTAACCCTAGCACACGTACATTGATGTTGTTAATGTCAGTGTGGATTCGTAAATAAAAACATAGTTGCCTATTTAAATACATTCAGCAGATATAATAATATAATTCTGATGATTGTAAGTCAAATGTTCACTCTCCTTTAAGCTGTTTTACTCTCCCCCAACTCCTAAGGGAAATATCTAGCTCTTTAGCTGCTTAGTGCTTCATTATGTCCCCCAGCTAGTTGCTGTTGTTTGTTTGCTGCTTCTTGGTGCTGGCAGATAGCGTAAAGTGGGTTTATCTGAGCTTTTTTGATGAAAACAGCTGCCCAATGTAGCTAGAAACACGGCTGATGAGAGTGGTGAGAGTGAACCATAACAGTTAAGTTGCGGGCAATAAAAACAAAAAAATCAGCTGAAAGACACAACTTCTCTGCGGATTCGCCACTACGAGCAACCCATGTTACACAAAACACAGCCAACTGATTCATTGTTAATACAAAAAATATTGATTAGAGCAGCTCTAAAGTTTCACATTTGATTGCGTTAGCAGCCATTTAATGCAAAAGTCCTCAGGAACACTTACAGGAACACTCGCCAGAATAAGGCAGTTCAGTGTTTTGAATCACTATGATATAACTGGTCAAACTGCAGTTGTCGGTACAAGTCAAAGATGTGCATGTACTTTTTCTATCATACAGGACATCGATGCTTAATCTTTACGACCTATTAGTTCCTTGCAAATATTAGGACAAATATATTCAATTCATACATTTCTTTAATTGTTCATCACAAGAGCTCTAGTTCAAATATTACATTAACCTTAATTTGCAAATATCTATTACTAATAATACTAATATTTAATAATATATATATATATATATATATATATATATATATATATATATATATATATATATATTATAGACAAGCAAGCAAATCCATCTTTTTTTTAAAAGGGTGTCATAAACTGGGGAATGAAAAACAATTCTGTGGAATACGATTAAATGATTACATAAATGTGATGAATACATTTATTAATATTATTATTTTATTATTATTATTGTTATTATGGAAGAAAAAAAAGTGCAGTAAGAGCAAAAGTAAAATGGAATACTTGGAATATAAATACAAGAATGCCATGGTTATCTACAAACTGCATCCCATCTAGGTTACCCAATAGTAGAAAGCATCTGGGTAACCTAGAAAACATTTAATAGCAAGTGTCAACACACATAACAGTGTTTATTTAAAACTCAAAGCAATGACATTTAATGTCTCTTTGGCATTCATGACCTAGTTAGAATCAGACACTGTTTGTTGAGATATACAGTACCTTTTTTGACAGAAACCCCTTCAAATGTTTCCCCTCAAATGAAAAAGAGTATAGTTTATTTCTTTACTCCATTACACCAACAGTGCAACCATATTTAAGCATCACAAGATTACTTTGATGGACAACGTGATCTTTCTAAGACAAGTTCTGGAGTTATAAGGAGTGTGTTTTTTATGATTTCTAAGCAATCTTTGAACGTTAATTTGTGATGGGTATCAGAGATAATAATATCCTCTAAAAGTGTACGTAAAATGTATGTGAATCTATAAATATGTGTATCATGTCTGTCTGTGTGTTCAGATTTGACTGAGTTACGATTCAGAGAATGAGTGTACATTATTAAAAAGGGTTTCAAAGTAGGCTCTCCTAATTGCCTCCATGAACTCCCAGCAAACATTGGTTGTGTGCCGGTTCCAAATAGTCCTTGTCCGATGCCAACAATTGCAACTTGGTTATGAGGTGGATTGCCAAATTGTGACATTTCTACGTCCAATGATGGTCCAGGCAGAGTGTCTTCTCACATTATTTCTATGAAAAAAGCAAATGCATGTCTTTGTTTGTTTTTTTAATACCACATTTGATTGACAATTTATTTGGTTGTGATCAAACGGGCACACTGTGATGTTCAACACATGTCCAAACCCAGAAAATATTGAGATAGCCATTTTTTTTAAAATTTTGAATCAAGATGTCCCATTATGATTAAAAAATTGCTCCAAAAGGAAAGTTGTGCCATTGTCTTGCCAGGATGTTACCTTGCTGAAAGCTGAACGTCCTTTTCTGGACGTTCTAGCAATAGTCTAAAATATGTCGTTCTCACCACTATTCAGCTATTTTGAGAAGAAAACTTTATTATTCTTTTTTTACTACTTTTGTTTGGCTAAAGTTTATAAAGACGGTTTGCATTTAGCAGCTTTATACATCCCGGATGTCAACAGCACAAATTTCATATTGGAACTATATTTGAACCATAACGTGGCGTCTTGTTTGGATGTTCAAGCTACGGTCAACCACAATAACTAGTAGGGTTGGGCATCTTTTTTTCTTTTATTTTCAATGCCGATGCTAAAACAATACTTTTAAAAGGGTGCCGGTTAGGGTTGGGCATCGAGAACCGATTCCTACTTGTAATCATTTCAAATATTACAATTCCAGTAGAATCGTTTCTTTATTGGAATCGTTTGGAATCGTTTAGAGGATTTGGTTTCAAATCCGATCATCGCTTCCCAATTTAATATGCGCAAGTTTTGGTTTCCGTAGCGGCCAGGCGCTTGTTGTGTTGCAGCCTTGGAGCACAGTAAGCGGCGCACTAGAGTGGCTTAATTTTACATTGAAAAAGCCTGGTAAAACGGCAAACCATGATTTAATCAAAATAAAACTTTCCTCTTATTTGTGAAAATAGACATGTGACCCGTTTCAACTCCACCCCTCAAAGAATCGGAATCGAGAATCGATAAGAACCGGAATCGAAAGGAAGAATTGGAATTGGAATCAGAAATGTTAAAATCCAAACGATGCCCAACCCTAGTACCGTAAAGAACAGCTTGTTTATTGCTAAGGCCATATGGTGAAATATAAATAATTTATTTATAATGTAATAATAACTTATTTCACCAGTCAATGGCTGTTAAACAACTAAAGAACCACTAGATGGCAAAGGGGTACTTTACAACAACAGTTTGAGTTTCTTGAGGTGCAGTTGAATGCACTATGAGTTTACGAGGTGCAATTGAATACACCATTAAGTGCCGTCCCCAAGTGTTGTATCCAAGGGGGTAAGCTTCTCCTCGGACCGCGAACCTCCTATGGCGCCATTTTTATGCTACAAAGCCATCACCTCCCGTTAGCATTCTATTGACTGCCATTCATTTTGGCGCCACTTTGACAGCGAATAACTTTACATCTGAAGCATTTAAAGACTCTACTTGTCCATTGTTTATTTCTAAAGAAACACGACTATGTATAAAAGGCTCCATTACCTTGTATCTCACGTTATGGCTCCATAGCAGATGTTTTTGTAAAAATAGGCAAACGATTGTGTCATAACCACACGACTTACTGTCGCATAGTAGAGAAATTACCATATAGTACAGGAGAAGCGTGCAGGCAGTTTCGTCTCACATTAGCTGTTTAAGTGTAATTACTAATGTTAACTAGCATTTTAGTTAGCAATAATTAGCCTGTGCCTATGTTATCTCCTTACATATACCTACGCTCTCCGTCTCTGCAATATTCGGAATGATTGAGATTTCTCTTGGCACGGCTACCAGAAGACTTACAACTTTCAGACATGTTGCTCACGGCACATTTACGTCGTCTCTCTCAGTTGGAGGCTGCGCAGTAACGCTAGCCATCACCGGAAAAGTGCTTCTAATGGCCTTCACTGGTCTCCGTCCAGAGCAACGGGATCTGTTGGTCCATTATATATATGCCAATGGTTGTATCTCCTACATCTCTGACTATGGCAGTGGCCATGGTGTCTCGAAAAGTGTAGCTAGGCTACACTGTCTTTAGCTGCAGACTGTTGTACGTCCCGGTGTTGATGTCCTTTCAAGTAAAATACAGCCACACTTTAGACCGTTTAGCTTTAAGCATTTTAACTGTGTTTAAGCCAGCTAATAGCTAATGGAACGCTAACGTTAGCTGGTATGTTATATGTAATGTTAACTAGTATCATGTGCAGTGATGCTTCTGTTGCCTGCAACGTCCATTTCAGAGCACCAGAGTGCCAGAATGAGGCAGCAAAATCTGCATTGCCATTTGATCCAGTAGAGACCAGTCATATAGAAAACGATGCCAGAGGTTTTCGGTACCCAACCATAATAACTAGAGACGTTAATATGGAGATTTTGTTTTTTCACCATGAAAACTTGTCATTACTGGAATTCAATGTAACTGTCGTGGTTCCGCGCTGACAACAGCATCTGTTTTCCATGAAGGAGCAAACTTTTACAGACATCTTTTAAGCAAACAGGCAGTAATGGTAAGGGTTACTTACTTCTTGTCAACCGCTTTGTTCGTTCCATGGCATTATTGCCAATTCTCCTAAATATAGACCTTAATTTCAAATGTAATATGAAAATGTATTTATCTTAGATGTTAGCAAAACATGGCTAATGTGCTATAATACCAATCTACCTAACTGGGTATTTCTCAGACATATGGCACCTGAATCAAATGGCAAGCTCCTAATGGAGCAAATCCATTTAGTTCTGGGCTTCAGAGACTAAGCATTCTGTGTGAGTTGCGGTGCAATGGGGGAGTTGATTAATGGATGCTAATGAGTTAGCTATTCCATTCAGTCAGCACATGACACCAGCTCAACATTACAACTCACTGTGTTGCAATAATGGCAGTCATTCTAGGGTTGTTGCTATGTGTATGGTTGCCTGCAGCGGGGGGCCTGAAAGCAGTGACGTACGTCCTACAACCATCTCCAGAAATAGAGCCAAAAACAGTTAGCACGCAAATATAATCCACATGACGAGGAAGATGGCAGCTCGTTTAAAAAAATTTAACAGGTTTGTATCCATACATACCTTGAAAAATATTACGACCTTGTAGCCGCCAGCGTAGGCAAGCAGAGAGGAAGGACAGAAGACAGTATTTGAGACAGAGGGGGACTTAGAGCAGCAAGCTGGGGCTACGGTGCAACGCTGGGGTGGCTAAAGACGGGTGCATTCAATGTTTTATTCACATGTATGCATTCACTCATGCAAGCCAAACTTACATAATGAGATCACCTGAGATGGTGTCAAGTGCAAGCAGACCAGATTTGTGGTTTGTTTGGATTGAATCCAAAACCAATTTTCAACCAGAACATTTCTTTTCTTTTCTGTCTTTTCTTTTCCAATTGCCAAATTTACACATTGTTCAGTTACAAATTACACCCCAAATCTGGTAGTGGTTGGATGATGTAAGCCATATGCAGAGTGCCATGCCAAGCATACAGTATTATGTTTATCATAAGGCTGTATCTCTTCCCCACATTAGAGACAACGTGCCAACTGTCTTATTGTGGTAAGAGACATGGATACAAGAGAAAGGAATCAGCTGATTTTGTTCTTAGATGGATGAATGTTAATTATTAATGGATGAGAGGGGGAATGTAACCACTGTGAGCATACTGGGAATGGGAACCTTTTATGTTAGGGAGTGTTCGTTATTTATTTGAGGGGCCACCGGAGGAGTTTTGGGATCTTTAATCAAAATAGACCTGACCCTCCCTTCACCAGCAATACATTTTGGATGACCCTCCAAAATGATATGGAAAAATGGGATGAGCCTCCCCAACAATGTACTGATGCATTCTGTACTAGTTTGCGCTTGGGAAAGATATACAGATAGCCATTGTTTTTTTACAGCCATGACTAAACCTCTGCATCCTCATCTTAAACATCACACTCTACTGTTATGGTCTGGTGGCCATTTCAGTAGATTTACTTACTAACATTGTTGTGGAAACACAATAAGCATGGAAACTAAATGCACACTGCATTACTTCAAATACTAAGTTCCTCATCTAGTAAACTAGTATTCACATGAAATAAAACAATAAAACATTGAGACCATTCAACAAAGGACACTGGGAAATAACAAATTCAACACTGGTTGCTATGGACTCGTCACTGGGCTTCCTCAGACATTGTATATTTTAGCATAGGTAAGCTTGCTGAAGCTGAACATTATCCAAAACTCCATTTCTCAGACAAGTGTCAATTTGGGGGCTTGCATGTTACCACTCCTTCCTTCTCAAATGCCTTGAAAAGGCTGTCGTTTGCACAATTTCACAAATAATCACTGGGACCGAAAGGATATTTGAGTCGGGTATGGCTGCAGCCTGGAGACCTCCCGTCTCATGTATGCCCTCCCGGCTGGTGCAGTCTGCAAGTTTCGACTTTTCAAAATAAAAGCTCGCGTCTGGTATGTTTTCGTACGTGTTTTGGATGTTTTTTAACTAAACAGTACGGCAATTATGCTAATGAATAATTATTTTTTCAGCAGATGTCTTAGTTACAACACGATGTAGCTAGCGAAGCAGTTTTGTGTTTATATATGCGAGCAAGATTTATTCAGTTTGGGAAATCCCACGGTCTCTAAAGCTACAGCTCAAATAGTCTGGCTGACTAAACAGGGAGGGACCCATCTGCTAGCAATAGGGGGCGAGAATGAGAGAGCTACATGGAGCTACATGGATAAATATGCACCAAACAAGACACTTTGAAATTGTACTGTTCTCGTGAATACAAAAGTTGGGTGACCCTCCCCTGTAGACTAAAAAAAAATGGATGACCCTCCCATCGACAAAGAATAAAAAGACATGAACCTCCCCTATTTTCCTCCGGTGGTCCATCCCATAAATACCGAACGGTCCCTTATACAGTATGCCCTAATAGTAATTTGCTTTGACATTTCATTAATTTAATAAATCAGTCAATCTGGATGAATACATTTCTAAAAAATCTATAATTTGGGATTGAATTTCCTCATGGTATGGGAAGGGCAGTGATTCACACCAGTTCTAGTCCTTATAACTTATTACTTTGTGTTTTGTCTACCATAATATTGGACTGTTAGGACTGGATCAGTTAGCATTAGCCGGCATGCTCAAACAGACAATACATCAAAGGTAGTAGAACAGGTTCAGAAGAAAATACATTTAAACAAGTTTTTAACAAGTAATCATCAATGTTAACATCAGTTGCCCTGCATGAATTCCCTGTTTGACTTCCTGCTCCAGTTTCTGAGCAGAGTTGTGTCTACCCTTCCCTCAAGGAAGCTCTGAGCTACCTCTGACAGATCTTTAAACTCATTCGGTGCAGCGCCTTCAAGGAAAGCATCCTTGTAGGAGCAGAAAAGAACGGAAACCACATTTCAGTATTATTTTAGTACATAGTAACTCTTTGCATCCTTGCATTGTTAATACATAGGAGTAATTGGCTTGAAATTATATCACACATCTTATATATTTCATAAAATAGTTTATAAAAGCATAGTATGACTCATACTCTATGTTAACGAAATAGTAGAGATAGAGAGTTGAGATAGTTGTCTCATGTTTATACAGTAAACATGTAGCTAGAGCGGGTAACTGGGCAGCTTAGCTTAGCATAAGGACAGAAACAGGTAGCCTGGCTCTGTCCAAAGGGTAAAAGTAAAAGTAAATCTGCCTGCCAGCACCTCAAGCTCACTAATTATATATCTGGACCAGTAGCTTCCTAGAGTCTCCAATGGTTGCCTGGCAACTGGTTCTTGCCAAGCACAAGAAATAGTCCGGCACCTTTGGACGGTGCCAGACTATCCATTTCCCACAGGCTCCCAGGAAGTGTGCTGGGCTTTAAAGCAAATAAAAAAAACAAAGCAGCCAAAGTGAAATTGCAACTCCCCGCTCGTAACCCAATGCCCTCTGGCACAAAAATACTTTTTCTCAGAAACTTACATGGAGAAAGAGATGTCTGTAAATCAGTGGATTCATTTTTTTAAAAGTGTTTAAAAAGTGTTTAAAAAAAGTGACAAAATGACTCGCTTCACTATCAGAATTTGATCCATTCGGTCCCATAACAACAACTGGAAAGTCTTGGAAAGAGCTGCACCATTAAATCAGTTAATCCTTAACTTTCAACTTCAAACTTTCTTTACTAGCTATTACTTTATTATCCCGAAGGAAATTTGATTAGGCATCAAATCACATCAAGTACCACGACAAACATAAAATATTCACAACAGCAACAAATACACAAATGAAAACAAGGTACAACTGCCATACTGAACCAGAAGCTAAACAAAACAAGCTAAAAACATTAGAAACAGCACAGTGAATTCATTTTCAAGTTAGCAAAGGGCTAAACCTAAGTAGCAGGCTCGGCTGGCGGAGGTCTCTAGTGCGCCTGCTCTATGGGCCTCACAGTGCAGAAACCTTGCCGATCATCTGGGTAAGTTATGGTACAGGATGGCTTTGTGGGTGACTCAGACTTCATTCCACATGTAACCAAAATGGTGTATGTTCATATAACATGTAACAACTCCTTTATTATTTTGGATCGTAATGCATATTTTTGGATCATAAGCTACATTTAAAAACATCACAACATCCCCACACTACATGTCACAAAAATAACAACGTCGCCAAGACGTAACAAACGGACGTCGATATGCGGTTTTAGATCAATGACAATAAGTACTTAATTTAAATATCTTTATAAAACAGACCCGCCGTGAACTGCATAATGAATAACATAAAAAGTAGCCTACAAAAATATGCCGCCAGTTGTGCCGCCTGGTCGTCAAGTGCTTCAACGCATGCGTGATACATATAGTGTAGGGAAACTGTCACGTTTTCTACTACGTATTTATGCGCGTGCGCATATCGGACGGTGCAGGCAGCACAGATCGCGTATCGACAGGCTTCATGTGCCACTGAGGCTCCGCCTCAAACGCTTTGTCCACTTGTTAAAACACATCCATGGTTTCCCCCAGTTTACAGTCTTTAACTAACCAACTGCTGGCTCCTGCTACATAACAACCATACATACATGTAGATTGTGAATAAATTGCTAAAATATACCCAAGGCTTGTGACTTCTTTTCATCAATGCATCCATTTTCCTTGCTTCCTTCCATCTTCCCTCCTTTCTTCCAGTATTAAAATATTTACAATAGGTTCTTTCCACTTGAGAGAGTGTGCTCTGACTGCAGCTTGGCAGTAGAGATAAGAAATGGCTTCAACAGGTTCTTTGTTTGAGCTAGTCAGAGAAAACACAGCTTTGGCCACTGTCTCTGTTTTGTCTGGAATGAGAACATCGGTTGTCCAAGGAGTTACTTTGAGTTGCTGCTGGCTCAGGTGTTTCTTTCATTTATTTAAAAGCTGCTCTTTTGTAGCAATTGCTCTATATTTACTTTAAGTCAAAGTAATGTGCACTTTAGAGAAGCTACCTTTTTTTCTGCAATCTTATTAATGTCTCCAATTAGCTTTCTGTGAAATTATTTTGGTCGCCCCTATCTTATCAGTGATTGTGTTCATTTCAGAAAACATCATTATCACCAGCAAAAACAAATGTTAAATCAGCCAGTCTCACCGTTCTCATCAACGCCATTTCAAAAAGATAGTGGAGTATTTAGCAGCTTAAGAGACAGGTGGACACTCGCCTGACATAACTAGACCAGATCGCAAATGCCTCTTTACTAAGCTAGGTTTATGCTCGACGTATTTCCCCCCGGGGTGAGGGTGTATGAGCCAAAAATGACGTCATCACGTATTTGCTTAAAGCGCAAAGGCTCTGCAGGTGTCAGTCATTGTCTCAAATATGCCTCATATTAGAAAAATATGGGGTGGAAATCAGTTTGATTGTGAGGGGGACCAGACGCATCTACCAGAGCAAAAACATGATTTGTCTGGTTCCCAGGCTAGGTGGAGACCAAAGCAGAGCTAAAAGAAAGGTGAATATTGGATGTACAGAAATGGTGTCAGGCGGTAATCTATGGTATCAGGTGCAACTGATTACCATAATCTATATGGTTATTAGGTGAACAGAAACACAACTACACACGAGCACTACTGTGTGAACTGTAGCAAGTGGATTACACTAAAACTCCACAAGCCAAAGCAAATTTAGCTTTAGCTTTTTTTTTCATTTTCCCAAAATAAAATATACCGGTACAACTCAGTTTCCACTTATTAGGTACACCTAAAACTATTGCAGTCCAATACAACAGTCCTGCAATAAATCCAACCGTCATCAGTTTTTGTCAACAGAGAGGTGTTGATTCAACAGCTGTTAAATTATGCTGCATCACACTGAGATGTGTTATTAATATTATGTCCAACCCTTTTATATCAATGAGGGAGGAGTAAATATTACAAACAGCACCACAAACAACATACTTCGAAATGATCATACAGTTGAATCAACACCTCTCTAAAACATTATACCCTTTCATGATGATTAGATGGTCATATAAATTCAACAAAAATAGAAAAGAAAAGCTAACCCTTGATCACTGTACATTTAAGGGTTAATGCCCGACCATTGTCAGGTATTAATGGAGGATGGCGAGGCGTGAACCGGCCGACGCGCAGGGCATTAACCCGCTTATACCATGGTCACTTGCCAAATACCATATTTTTAAAACATTAGTTTATATTTTAATTAGTTTTACAATCAAAATCTTAAGTTTTTTTTTACAAACAATAACTCCCTGGTTACGCCTGACGGTTTTGACTAATACCTGGAACATTCTTATGCAATGAAAATGTTGTTCACTCCTCCAGGAAATAGGAAGGACCTTAGATACGAACCAACTTGCCTCCCTTAGCAACGGGAGATATTTCTAGTCCGCTCAGCTCGTAGAACCCTTTAGCTCAGCTAGCCAGAAAGCTAACACTATGCTAGCGAGATCCAAAGTCAATAACATTGTGTACAGTTGGCAATCAGTAAAAATAATGTGACAGTATGTTGAACAACAAGACAAGCTAGCTAGCTATCCAGCCATGTCATTGTCCCCAAAACAATATAACGACTTTTACGAACAATTTGATCCGCAAAGTGTAACGTTAACTGTCGGCCGCAGCGGCGCAGCCTGAAGGAGCGCCCGACCTGAACAGTGAACAGGATGTGAGATAACGTTATTCAGTCCCTCCAGAAAAACGCGATTATGCGATCGCATAATTCAATGCATAATCAGCCAAAGTCCGCGTATTTAGGCGGGGGCCGCGTTTTTTCAAATACGCCGCACTTTCGCCACATAAATTGCCGATATCCGCGCAAAATATGCAGGGCTTGCATGATTTCATAATTTTTGCATTTTCATTGCAAAAAAGTCACATATCTTAGCAGAAAGTTGAAAAATGTTGCGTTTACTTCACACAAGAGCAGCCATTTTCCCCTGTTGCCATGGGAACGTTATGAAGTGACGTAATTACGCGATGTGAACATCATCGAAAAGCTGCAAACCCCGCGATGAATGCTGCGTTTATGCCACCTGGGAATAACAGGGACCACCCCCGTGATTACGTTGTTTTTCCGACTGCTAGTGTTCACATGGTCGGGATGCGTGTTCTTCTTCTTCTGTTATATTGGCGTTTGGCATAACAACTTGTTGCATGACTGCCACCAACGGTTGGCCGTAGCCTAGAGCATCAGGTGTGTGAAAACATGGAGGCCACAATAACAAAAGATTTGCTGCTGTTTTCTTATACGAGCATAGAAACAGCACATGGACAGGTGTTTGTTTGTGTTATCTGCAGGACAACAAACGGGAAAGGACACGGATAAGGTGTTGTTTTTTTATACATGGGCCTATTTATGAATAATTTGAAACATGTTATGTCTGTGTATGTTTCTTGGCAGAGGCATTTGTCCACAATAATATATTGTCATTGAAATATGTTCAGTGAACCAAAGTCGCCTCCATCAAACGTCAGTTGTCAACAACGCACCACCAACTGGGAAACTCGGTTAGCAAAATCTAGCCCGAGTTTCCGACCTCTGATTCCCACAGGAAGGGACGTGAATGATGACGTTTTCACTGGGAAAAATGTTTTTCCGATGTCTAGGAACGCAGCAGAAGCTATGATGAAACCGCAGTTTTTGCAAGTTCCCGCAATTTTTGCAAGTTCCCGCAATTTCATCGCATAAAATTGCATAAATATCCCGCATATTGCATCGCATTTTTTAAGAAAACGTGCCGCATAATCAAGGATTTTTGCCCGCAACAATCACAAAAAAACTCCGCATTTTTCTGGAAGGACTGGTTATTCACTGTGAAACAAAGTCAGTCCAGAGGGGAAGTATAACTTACTTCTTGCAGCTTGTGTGTTAGCGCCATTCCGTGAGGACGAGTTAAAAATAACAGAATACATTTCCTCTTTGTTTAATGTAGCGCATTCATTTAGCTAGAACAGTAAACAGTCAATTTCACCGAAACTCCTTTAGTAGGTGTCCTACATCACTTTTTTATGGACACCCTGCAGCCAATCAGAATCGCGTATTCACCAGACCATGGTATAATATTGGGATAAATGGGTACACACATAGACTTATATTTCAATACATATCACTTACGCTAAAGCCTCTCAGCCTCTAGTTTGGCTTTGTGATCTTCAAAAGAATTTCAGAAAAATCAATGTCAAACAGATGTGTTGCATTTAACTTCACTGGAAAAGTCAGAGTACAATGGTTTGAAATTGAATTTCAAACCATTGTAGTCTGACTTTTCCATCCAAGTGAATGAAATAAGAGCCAAGCCCAGCTAGTAATTGTATCAGTGCTGTGTGCTTTCTCAACTTTGAGTTATGCATGGCATTAATGCAATAAACTACACATCAAGCACAAACAGGGCTTTAAAAGCCTACAACTGATATGATATTCACCAGTGCATGTTTGATACAGGTCATAAAAAGCCAAATTTCAATACATTAAACAGCCAAAATCAACTTTGAAGCCCTTGACTAGTTCTTGCTTGGCTCAGACACACATTCAATATCTGCACATTATGGATTTACTACACTGCCTATAAGAGCCAACTCACTTTCCCATTTAAATAAATCACACTAAGTAATTTCTTGGCAGTCTTCCGTTGATGACAGTATTAAATCAAGAAGGTTTCAGGACACACAGTGCTGTGATGGTGCTTCCCTGCCAGATTAAATGAGTTATAACTAAGTGTGTTATTTATTGGCTCTTCATCATCAGGTTAATTTGATTTAAACGTAATCAAATATTTTTATGCCATTATATGCATTGCAACGCATAAAAAAGGACACATGACAGAACAGCAAAATTGCTACGTGGAAAAGTGGGCATTGTTTTTTTGTTTTTTTTAAGAGAATTTTTTGCCCTTTATTGGAAAGGAAAGCCCAAATCTGTAAAGTGGGAGAGAGAGGGAAATGACATGCAGCGAAAAGCCACAGGTTGGAATTGAACCCACAGCCTCTGCAGTAAGCACTGAGCCTTTGTACATGGGGCGCACGCTCAACCAGGTGAGCTACCAGGGAAGCCCCAGGGCAGTGTTATTTCTAATACATGGACCATTATGCAGCCATATTTCAGTCAGAAGAGACATACTTTGAGAGTGAAATAAATGTATAGACATGGTGCATGATGAGGTTTAGAAATGTGAAGAGTGTTTGGCGATTAGACCCCATCGGATGCCATGAAAAGCACAGGAATATTCCCTGATGGAGTCTAGACACTGGTGGTGGTGAAGGAATAAAGGCAAAAATGCCTGAGGATCTGGATTGATGCGATGTGGAGCAGGACTTCTGTTGATGGAAGGAACCCTGGGCACTGGATGTGATGAGAACTGGAGGTGAATGGGCTGGAGGAGGGTTGCATCCATTTCACACTAAAATGGCAACTGGCAGCAGCAGAGAGGTTTGAAGGTTTGACAGCAATGATATGATTGGCTCACAGTAATTGTGGCAAAATCTGGTTTGTTTAACTAAAAGAGTGAACGCCCATAGTTAGCTGACAAGGTTGTTAGAGATGAGTGAGAAGCATAAAAGTCAACGAAACTTCGGAGCATGGTCTTTTCTTTTCGGGATAACAAGCTGTCGGACTAATAAGCTTTTGGTCCAATGGGACTTTTTTAGGACTATTGGGGTTTCGGAATAATGGGCTGTCCTGGAAACAGGAGGAAAGTTATAGACTGTGTAACATCTGACAGAGCAAACACACCAACAGCCACTCTGAAGGTTGCTTCTGTCTGCAGTGAATGCACGCAGAGGCTCAAACACAGCGTGTAGTGAGCGTGCATCCATTAATTTGCTGGTGTGTTGTGTTGGCTGCCCCGCAGCACATTAACTCTCTAAATATAGCTACAGCTCAGAGCTTGAAAAGGAAGGCCCAGTGTCAAGACAGCCGGGGATTAATCATTACTCTCCCTCTCACATACAAACATTCCTACACACTCACCCGCATACCAAACATGCAGGTACAAGATATGCACAACATACAGAATGTATGTACAGAATGTATGTGGTTTTCATTAAGGTGGATCATGCACACACACACACACACACACACACACACACACACACACACACACACACACACAAAAAGAGCCTGCTACTGTTTGCAACGCATTCTCATTCTCGGTTCTCATGTTTCCCTACGACAATGTATGCACACCCATTCGTATATCTTATTAAATTATGGACGCTTGGTAGCTCAGAGGTTCCGGTTGCTGCTCCTCGATGCGACTGGAGTTTAACGTAAACACAATGAAAGCGTAAAGGTGAGGGACATCCGGCGGAACTTCCGTCAGCGCCAGAACAATCCCAAAAAGTGAACCTTCAACGATCCGGACTGTGACCCACCCATCCACCCCGACCTCCTCCCTAAGCGGTTAATAGCGTTCTTATACAGCAGCAATCAATGTGGTGCATACAGCATAAATTACATGGAATACATACAAATTACAGTGCTTTACTTTTCGTAGCTATATGCACGACTGGTAAATGAGAACAGCCTGTACTGTTACATATTTTTTAGTGTTCATTTAGCAAGTTGGTACATTTGAGGACTTAAGAGATATTTTTAGCAGTGCTGTATGTTTATGATCTATACACTTATTTGTCTACATGTTTTGCTGCGTGAAAGGCAAAAAGGAAAAGAGAAAAAAAGAGGGTTAAGGTTAGCACTACAAAGGGAGAGTTTGACTGACAGAAAGATTGAGATGCAGAGAAAATGTCGGTGCTGCTGCTGCTGCTGTAGGTAAACTAGGTTGCAGGTCCAGGGTGGTGTGAGTCAATTGATTAGGGTTGTAAAAAAAAAGTGGAAAGCTTTTCTTTATAGAGAGGAATGAGTTTGTCAGTGCAGAATGGGACTGACTAAGGCAGTTAACAGCCGCCCACCTCAACAATGTAGTCCGCTTCCTCCGAAATTGAGTGTGGGAAGAAAAACACACACACACACACACACACACACACACAGGAGCAGAGAAACAAATAACAATCTCTTGATGAAGAGCTGCTGAGCAAAAGATGACTGAACTACAGGGTGATTATGAGAGAAACCAACTGCTCACTTCATTAAAGAGAGGAGCAACGAGAGAGACACACAACGGAAGAGCTGCCATGTTTTGCAGCCCCCTCACTTGTTCTATCACGCAAATAGGCGTCTTCCTTTCTTCTCTTTTTTCCTTCTCTGACTGAAGTGATCAAATGCACCCAGGCTCTGTGTGTTGATTTTGAAACAATCAGATCGATCAGGTTTGTCCTTGAAGCCCAACCAGCACCTACGCAGCACTGTTGGAAAACTAAATAAATGTTGATGGCCATGAAGAGAATTTCAATGTATACTAGAAACCATCTGTCAGTAGAGATGTAACGATACACTCAACTCACGAGCATTTTGAGTTCACGATACGGTTTTCTCAGGATCTTTTTAAACAGTGAGCTGCAGACAAATGCCAAAATTCCTTTATTTATATAAACTGTGTAAAACAAGAGATGTGTCCTCTTATCAAAAGTGCCGCTGAAATTGGATTTCATCTTAAATAAAAATAAATAAACTAAGAACATGTGACGTCTGAATTCAAACAAGTGAAATCCAAAATAGATTACGCCCAAGGCCGTTTGATCTCAACCAATTGTAATCTTTACACATTGATATTGATTTTTAACTGGTTCACACAATGCATCGTTACATCCCTATCTGTCAGAGTGCAGAAACTGAAACAACTGGTGTAATTCATCATCTAAAAGCAAAATCAGTTCATTGTAAGAACTGTTTTTGATCCGAAGCACAATGACAAGCAAGAAACTGAGTGTACACTGCATCTCTGCATCTTCCCACACTGGTGGACAGTCAGTGACAAGCTGGAAATAGCCCGGCCTGAGATCAGCATCAGAGCAAACAGGCAAACTCCCAAGTTTGTTATTTTGGCATCAGTGACTACGTTTACATGCACATATTCCGTTTTTTGCCCTTATTCCGAAAAAGACAAGATTCCGACTAAGCTGTTTACATGGCTAATGAAAGTGAGTATTCCACTAATATTCCCGTGTAGCTGTGCAAAATACGATTTTTTCAAAGTTTACAAGCTGTGGTGGACAAGTTGGACCGTGCGAACACAGCGTCCCGCTTCTTGAAACGGTCGGTGTAGCGGTGTGTGCGTATATCCAAAAACCTGTAGATTTCCAAGTCTTTGATAATGTTTAAAAGTAGCTGTGTTTCTCCTTCTTATTGGGTCTGCAGCCTTGCAGTTGGATATTTGTGTACAGCAACCATAGCAACGCACAGAGCTGACCATAAGCTGTAAACAGGTGAGAGGCCATAAACTGCGGTAAAAACCCAGATTGAGACGCATATTCCGAATGCGCTGTATACATGTCCAAAGAATGCCTCTAAGACCCGAATAATACTGGAATATCCCACATCTTAATCGGAAAATGCTATAGTCGGAAAAAGGCCTTATTCGGAATATCCAACTGGAATATGCTGCTTACATGACCTGTATCAAATTCTGAATATTGTCATATTCAGAATAATAGTGGAATATTGGTGTGCGTGTAAACATACTCAGTGATGGATCCTCTTTTTGCCTCCCTGCTCTACAGGAAAATCAGCACATAGTCAGTGCCAGAGGCTTGTCAACACGCAGGCTACCCACATCTTCTTCTTTTCTCACCGAGAGCCTTCCTGGCAGTATAATTACAAAAAACCATGAAATATTCATGAATATATTTGACAACCAGGTAGCCTGTTGAAAGGCCATCACCTGCTTTGGAAAGGATAATTGGGAGAGCTGATTTAATGATTTAATAATTTCTCCCAACACCGTTGGTCAAATATTGCATATTAAACAGTGAGACCAACCAACCAACATTATATGAACCCTTAAATCCTTAATTTTTCCATATCCCATATTTTAAAACTGATGCTGAGGACATCATGGTGTCAGTCTGTGGAACTGTTTGTTTCGCCCTAACTCCCTCTGACAGGCTGCAGTATGCCCAGAAACACTACATGCTCTGCTGGGCAGGAGTGGGTGAAGGGTAAGGGTGTGTGTGTGTGTGTGTGTGTGTGTGTGTGTGTGTGTGTGTGTGTGTGTGTGTCTGTCTCAGCAGCCTGGGGAAGGGAACATCACGTCAGTGGACACTTTGACTCATGCTGGTTGACCAAGAAGAAGAATGTACCATCGCCTCTCTCCGTGTACACAGGAATCCAGTCCAGAGTTTAACATGGTTGACATGAAAAAAAAAACAACATCCTTGATGATGTAGTTTTACATCCATTGCACCAATTGCCTTATTTTTCCTTTTAGCTGGAAACACAGTTTTCAGTTCCCTCATAGAACTAATGTTAGTTTAATTAGCCAACTACAGTACAACAGTCAATTCCTCAGGCACCTTTATGCTAATCAAAGTTATTTAGCAGGTTAATGTGATTCTGCTTTATAGTTGTTGTGTAATAGTGAGGTTTTATTGGGATTAGGGCCGCAACTAACATTCACTACATACACTCAGATGTCTTGTTTTGTCCACATCTCAAAGATATTCAGTTTACTGTCACAGTGTGAAGAAACGAGAAAAAAAAATCACATTTAACAAGCTGCAATAGTTGCCGATTAATAGTCAACAACTAAATCGATTCATTTTTGCAGCTCTAATAGGATAAGTAGGAATTTTCTTTCACATCACTAAAATCAACTATTATATTGATTTGACAGCAGAAGTTTCAAAACATCAATTGAAATTTAAATGATAGAGCTTGTACGACATGTGTTGGTGTCATCTAGATATCCTGTGTATGTGTCTCAGCTAGGCGTGGGCCAGTATGAGATCCTGACGGTATCATAACCTTCAGCAAAAATATCGCGGTTTCACGGTATTACGGTATTGCAATTACAGCTTTAAAATGTTTAATTTTGAAATGTCTGGGTGAAAAAAAACCCAATGTATTTTATTGTTAAACACACTGCACACTGGCAGGGAGAGAGATTGCTAAACAGCTACCACAGGAACTGTATGACGGAAAATTGTAGTGGTTTTGAAACCGTGACTTTTTCAAATTGCAGTATACCTTGAAACCGGTAACCAGCCCATGGCTAGTCTCAGGGCTGTCAGGTATTTTAGTTAATAGTTTTTAAAGGTACACTACCGGTCAAAAGTTTGGGGTCACTTATAAATGTCCATTCCACTCCATTCCAGACAGAATACCAGCTGAGATCAGTTGCATTGTTTTTTTAATCAGGGCAGCAGTTTTAAGATTACATCATGTGCTTATATAACTGGAAAAGGGTTCTCGACTGTTGTAGACAGAAGTGGCTGAAGAAACGCTTGAAATTCCATGCTTTTTGGTCTAAACGTCATACCCAAATTAAAAGTGGTACAGCTCCCATATACTTTGACACTCTGGGGTGTGCCTGATATCACTGGAAAGGTAACACTCTCAAGGTTTTATTACAAGTGTCAGGGTGATTCTAGGCTTTACTGACACAGAGTTACAGATACTAGAATGGAGGTTTTTTATTTCCAAGTCATACATCTGTAAAATGATTAGAATACACTGCTGTAAACACATCTGACAGGTGACAGACAACACAGGGCATTAGCCACATGTCTCAGCTTACTACAGACAAAATGAAGCCAAAAGACTCAAAAATGGATTTTATATGATTTTTTTTCTACAGATATGTCTGTGCGTTTTTTGTGCAAAGAAAAAAGCCAAAACACTACAAAATACAACACTTCTCAAATACACAAACACACTCACATCAACCACCTTTCCAGTGATATCAGGCCCACCCTTGAGTGTCATAATAAATGGGAGCTGTACCACTTTTAATTTGGGTATGACGTTTAGACCAAAAAGCTTGGATTTCAAGCGTTTCTTCAGCCACTTCTGTCTACAACAGTCAAGAACCCTTTTGCAGTTATGTAAACACATAATGTAATCTGAAAACCGCTGCCCTGATTAAAAAAACAATGCAACTGATCTTAGCTGGTAATCTGTCTGGAATGGAGTGGAATGGAAATGTATAAGTGACCCCAAACTTTTGACCGGTAGTGTATGTGGCACATGTACCACCTCAGACGGTAAATACAGTACTACTTCATGTCTCAACGTATACATCGTGTACTCCTTGAGATAATCTTTCACAACTATGCAGCAGCCCCGAAGGCTCTCTTTTAATACGAGTGGCAGCATTGAGTTTTTTATACTAATTAATGGGCCTTTTTCACAGCAGACATTTGGACTTGTCATAGTAGGAAACGCACAGCTGAAATTGATAACCTTAACGATGGCTCAATTCCATCAAGTGTCCCAGTAAGCTATTTCAGTGAGTCAGCATGCACCATACCAGGGCCTCTCCTAAGTGGAATGCAGCCATCATTAATGGTTTTGAATTCACCTGTGCTTGTGTCTGCCGTAAAAAACGTTTATAGGGCTGCACCATATGAGGGAAATATGCGATAAAGTTGTTGAATATTGTGATAACGATATCACTTGCGATAATTAAACAGATATAAAAGTCAACTCAGTTCTGCATTTCTGCTGCTTTCAGTATTCTGCTAAAATACAACAAATTGGGCGGCGGGGGGTAGCTCAGTTGGATAGAGTGCTTGCCCATCTATAGAGGTTTACTCCTTGACGCAGCAGCCGCAGGTTCGACTCCGACCTGCAACACTTTGCTGCATGTCGTTCCCCATCTTTCTCCCTTTCATGTCTTCAGCTGTCCTGTCAAAATGAAGGCCTAAAATGCCCCCAAAAAAATTAAAATTGCTTGTTGAATTTAAAGGTCCCATGACATGGTGCTCTTTGGATGCTTTTATATAGGCCTTAGTGGTCCCCTAACACTGTATCTGAAGTCTCTTTTATATAGGCCTTAGTGGTCCCCTAACACTGTATCTGAAGTCTCTTTTATATAGACCTTAGTGGTCCCCTAACACTGTATCTGAAGTCTCTTTCCCGAAATTCAGCCTTGGTGCAGAATTACAGCCACTAGAGCCAGTCCACAATGAGCTTTCCGTAGGATTTGCCATTTCTGTGTCTGTAGCTATTAAAGAGGAGAGGGGGGGGGGGCAAGGTGGAGAGTGGGGGTGTGGCCTTGACCAACTGCCATTTTGCTCGTTTGAAAGCCACGATGCCTCTCTCTCATGGCTGGGCCAAATTCTCTGGGCAGGCAAAGCAGAGAAAGAGGATGTAATCTTGCTCCTTATGAGCTCATAAGGAGCAAGATTACCTCCCCTTTCTGCCCATCTGAGCTTTCATTTTCTCAAAGGCAGAGCAGGATACCCAGGACTCGGTTTATACCTATCACCATTTCTAGCCACTGGGGGACCATAGGCAGGCTGGGGGAACTCATATTAATGTTAAAAAAACCTCATAAAGTGAAATGGTCATGCCATGGGACCTTTAAAACAAATGAAGGGACATCATTTACAACATTCTTTTATTGAACAAATGAAACATTGAATTGGATATAAAAGGCAGCACTAAAAAGAATGACAGTTGCTATTGCCACAACGATAAAAAACAATATATTGTGCAGCCCTACTAATTCATTATCATAAGAAGTAACACATGAATCCATTCCACATGCAAGCGGCCCTTTTTTTTTATTTTTAAAGATTATTTTTTGGGGGCTTTTCCACCTTTAATGGACATGACAGCTAGGTGAGAAAGGGGAGAGAGAGGTGGAAGACATGCAGGAAATTGTCAAAGGTCAGACAAGAACCCTTGACCCCTGCGTCGAGGCATAAACCTCTATGTGCGCCTGCTCTACCAACTGAGCCAAACCGGCCCTTTAATGTAGTATTGACCGAGCTCCCTCGGGTGTTGTGCCTCCTCCACAAATCAGCCAGTGGTGAGACTGTTAAACAAAATGTTGCCGTTGTAACCTGTTTGGGCTCCGCAGTAAAAAAAAATGGAGCTTCATACATATTTCGACTTCTTTTTTCTTACAGTAGAACGAGCAGTATTGCAGTATTAGAGCTATTGGTAAAACGCATCACTGACAGAGTATGTGTTTCTTCCGCAGTCATATTTCTACAGAGACAACTCAGATCAAATCTATGCACAAGCAGCTCAAAGCTCTTTGGAAAAAGCCCCCACCTAATTGCACATATTAACCCCTGAGTGTTACTTTGTGTTGTAGTCAAGCCCACTTTACTGAGACTAAGTCCTGACAAAGACCAGAGTGTATTAAGACCGGGACAAGACCAAGACTTTCAGGGGTTGAGACCGAGTCAAGACCGAGACCAAGGCCAGCTTGAGTCCCACACCGTATGACACACACACAGAAAACAAATGAAGATCCATCTTCATTTACCTCTTTTATTGCCATATATGTGAATGTAAAATCAAAAGGCATTGCAGAGGTGAATTGTATGTGTGTGGTATTTCGATTTGTTTTCTGTGAGCAAACGAAAACACTAAGGAGCTTAAATCGACTTAACCATCTTGATTCAACACTCCTTTGTTATGTTTTACCATGCACCTCAGATTTAGGTAGCCAAATTACATTTCTGAAGATCTGTCTGACTTCCCACCTTTACTTTCTTTGGAGTGTGCGTGAAAGGGGGGCGGGGAGAGATGGCAGCCATTAACAGGAGCAAAATATTAAACTATTGAGTCAAGTTATTGGTTGCATTTGAAGCAAGAAGTTTTACATCCAATCACAGTAATGATGTAAACACATAAATCAGATGATGCACAGGGAACTGAGTGAGTTGTGGTCTCGACCGGTCTCCTGAATCCTCTTTATCTGAGACGAGACAACCGAGGAAAAATGTAGTGGATTCCAAGACAAGACCTTTAAAAAAAGTGGTCTTGAGACCGATCTGGAGTACTACAACCAATAGAACAGATAGAAAGAACATTTCTGGTAATTTGACTAGTGCAAAACAATGTGGTGATTGTTGTTAGTTGTCATGATGAAAACACATGTCAGTGGGTCCTTAAAGTGTAGCTTGCTGGGAGGAAAGTGGGGCCGATGCAGCTAAGGTTAAATGCTCTCAGGAGCGGCGGGGGATAGGAGGAGGGACCGTCAGACCCTGTAACCAAGTTACCGTGTTAGCTACTGAAAACGTTTATGTGGATGTCCAAACAGTGTTGATGATAAATGTAGTCAATTGAAGCAATACATTCCTCAGTGCGTGCTAAATTGACTGAGAAAGCTTAGTTTACTTGCTCGTGGCGCTTTGTGCTACATGTACCAGGATGCATTGCACGCAAGCTACTGGAGCCCAGCCAAAACACAGTGTAGCCAAGTTGTAAAAACAACATAAAAACAGGAGTCTTCGTAGTCCAAAGCACCAGTTAGACCGTAAGAGCTCTTTATTATTTCCCACGTTGTCAACGACAGTACATTACGGCTTCACTACTTTCATTTGACATTTCACAATAAAAGGCCATATTTTGGGATGCCATTTTTGCTGATGGAAATGTAGCTAGTTTGCAATATAGGCAAAGAGAACAAGGCAGTTCCATAGCATCTGGCTACCCGGGCTAAATCAAAGCTGAATAGCCTGTAGTTCTTCCTTGCCTCCAACTACGTCACTGAATGCAGGAAGAACAGATTTTGCAGCTGCAAACTGCAGCTTTCTCTGTCAATATCTCACGCACAGAGGAATAAGTTGCTTTCATCGACTACATTTATCATCAACTCTGATTGGACATCCACATTAAAAGTGTCAAAATAGTCTTTTAGAATCTGCATGATCCCCCTGCTGGAATATACTGAATCTACCAGCACAAAGGTACACCCTCATGGATAAATGTACATGATTTATGTTCACTCTCTTTGTAATAAAGCATGAGCACAATGAGACAATATTGCTGTGTAATGCTAATGCTACAGTTACTAGCAACTTGCATCATGACTCACTCCGAGATACACAAGAGATGGACCAAATGCCCAGCCCTGGTTTTAAAGCCACATCGCAACATTTTAAGAATAAAATGATTCTTTCTGGAACACAGGTTCCCAAAGGATAAGACACATCTGTTATTTGCACAGTTTATATAAATAAAGGACTACGTTTCAGTGATTTGGCTGCAGCTCATTCTGTGAAAAGAAATCGCATCTTGAACTTAAAATCCTGAATCACATTGACTCATGAGTTGAGTATCACATGATTACATCCCACAGCAAACCTGCGTCCGCCAGGAATATAAATGCCATGATGCAGCAAATGCAATCGTTGGCTTGCCCTACCCTTAGTCATTCCATTTTAGCTGTATTTCTAATCAGTGGGTGCTACTTTTGTTAAGCTGCAGCTCTACCCTGCCTGTTCAATAGAACCACTCCTGCGTCCCTCGACAGTATAGAGACTGTGATGAGAGTGATGATAGACAACAGGGCAGGTTGACACTGGTTACCTGACATCATCCTCCCTGTGCGTCGACAGGTTGGTTCTGCTCAACCATTGAAATACATAAGCACACAATCCAGCAGTCAGCTACGCACTGCTCTGTTGCTCCACACCGCAAACAGCAGCTCAAGCTAAGCAGCAACGCTTAACCTCACTCTTTTGACCAATACCATCAAATTCGTGCTGACATACTGGTTGCACACGATGTGCCGAGATGCTGTGAGCACTCACACAAAACGGACAGTCTGTTATTTAACATGCGTAGCTCTTAAAAGATTTTCAGTGGCCGATTTTATTATTTTTTTTACGCAGCCGCGTCGGCTCAAGGGCAAGCAAAGCCCAGGATTTATACAGAAGAATTCCCAGAGAAGGCAGCGGTTAGCTGCATGGGGGGGGGGGGGGGGTCTGACACTGGAGCTAATAATGCAATTCTGGCGGAAATGATTCCCCCCTGGCACACGACAGGGTTACGGGCTGCGACATCATGTGAATTAAACACCAAATTCTGCTCTGGCGGTGACATTCAAACGCTAAAAAGGTTCCACGTCTACTTAACAATTTGACGTGAAACAACGCTTGCACGACATTTTAAGCTATGTTTCCCCTTATTTTCCACACAGAAACACGAGGATATTACCAAATGTGTTAATGTCTTAATAAAAACATACCCTATGTATATATATATACACGGTATATAGCTTATATCTTACCCGGGCCGCCATCTTCACGGTTGCGGTAGATCAAAGGATGCAGCTCGGTCAATGATTCATAGGACAGCGGGGACAGTGAACGGAAAAGGCTCGGCAGCAGATGGGTGTATAAGCTGCAGCGCTCCTCGCGCTGATTGGCTGAATCAAGCGGAAGCGCTCCGATTAGCTCGCGTGCGGTTAAGGAGGATCACTCGTCTCTCCCTGATGTCCTGCCGTGCAAAAACACTGTGGAGACAGTCGACCTGTGGCTCACTGTAGCACTGTATACTCTCGTTTTTTTATTGACCATGAATGTGTAGAGCCCACTGCGACTGTAAATGTGATTATGTTAATATATCTGAACTGACTTGAATGTTTTAACTCAACTTATTTATGTATTTATTTATTTGTAACGTTTCTACTAGACGACTTTTCGCCCTATGAGTTAATAAAACATCTTTTATTTTGTTAAATATCACGTCGTTCTCTGCTTCAGCACCACAGACAGCGCCCCAGCTGCACAGACCGTTTTTCATTTGAAACTTTGGGCCGACGAGAGGCTCTGTACTGCCGTGGAAAAACAGTATAAGCAGTGGCACGGGTTCGAGTCCGACCTGCGGCTCTTAGCTGCATCGTCCCTCTTCTCTCACCCCCCTTTACTGTCTTCAGCTATCCTATCAAATAAAGGCAAACACCATGTAGCGTTAGGGTTTCCTGTCTTCAGCTATGTGCTGCCACCTACCATGGCTGGCCTTGAAAAAAATTCAGCACCATGGACAGCAACGCAGTAAAGAGAAAGTTTCAGTACGCTGTTTATCAGTGTGAATGGACCTTTTTCATGGCAGACATGTTGACATGTCATAGTAGGAAAAGCACAGCTGAAATTGATAACCTTAACGATGGCTCAATTCCATCAAGTGTCCCAGTAAGCTATTTCAGTGAGTCAGCATTAGAGGTTAGATTCTCTGCCCGAGCCCGAGCCAGAACTGGACCCGACCCAACATTTCCCGCCACTATCCTCGGGCCGAGCCGGGCCGGGCCCTTGATCAAGCATTTGTGTTTTTTTTTTTAACATTACTGTATTAGTCTAATTGGGTGGGGAGAAAGCTATGCCATAATCATGCGCAGCGTCTCCTTCACGCATCACACGGGCCTGCTGTGCTGTATGGTGTAGCTTAAATAAAAACAGGAGAATTAGTGTACCTTTGAGCAAGTTTGGAGGAAAGTCGAAGGTATGGAACCATTTTAAACAAGTCGTGGGCAGTGACAACATATGTGTTGGCTTTGTCGAGTGCATTAAGTACAGCACGCTGCTCGCCTATGACAGCAAAAAAACGGGGACGATGAACAGACACATGAAGCAGGCTTGACATGGCAGAAAAGATGATAGTCATCCTTCAGTGTCCTCTTTTGTTACTTCTCCAAGCATACCCCTTCTAAACAGATTTCTGGAGTTCAAACAACTCGGACTTGTATTTGAGAACAGTCAGTTATAACGAAATATAAATAATTGAATTTTGTTTTATTGTGAACGTTTGTTAATTTGATATCAGTATGTGGGAGGAAGGGTTTGTTTGTGAGATGAAACAAGATTTTGCAGTTCCCTTTTTGAGGAATTAGGCTTTTTCTTTGCAAGTTTAAGGTCATCAACCTCCTTTTGTGAGAATTACAGACTTGTCTTTAGATCTTGGACATCTCTTGCAAGGTTATCAATCCTCTTGTTGGCAGAATCTACCACAATCTGAGGGAAAAATATAAATGTTGCTTCCATTGGGTCGAGCAGCTGTTCATTTTAGCTGTCCATAGGCTCTGTGATCATTTCAGTTGTATTTAGCAACCATGTCAACACCACATACAGGATATAAATAGCTAAATCTAATAGTCTATGTGTTTAAGTTAAGATAAACAAAGTTAAGCAACAAAGCTATTTTCTTCAATATATCCCCAACTACTGTACAGTAATGTTAGTTAGCTATAAAGTAGGCTAATATGACTGTTTGCAGATGGTCTTCAATGCTTTTTGACCCACTTAGGGGATAGAGGCGTTAGATCTGCAACATACTTGTGTTACGAACACACTATTCTATATCCACGACGTCCGTTACCTTCCACTTTTTTGTGTTGTATTTTTAAACTCTGGTGGATTCATGAGGACTATGGTTAACTGCGCCTCAGATCTCTGCAGGGTAAATCCAGACAGCTAGCTAGACTCTGTCCAATCTGAGTTTTCTGTTACACGACTAAAACAACCTTTGAAGTGGAGGAAGGTCTGACAATGCAAGACTATATACCAAGCCATTTTAACATATAATGACTAGACTGGATATTTATTGCAGATATCCTTAATTCACATCTTCCTAGTCAAAAAGAACAATTCAGATATCCACAATGACATTCTTCCTATCTACAATTGTCACTTCAGATATCCACAATGTCATTCTTAATTGTACAAATGACGCCACGTTTCCCATTCGTGTGTATGGGGCTTTCAATTTCAGATAACCACAACGTCTTTCTTCCTATACAGAAGGAAGATTCCAGATATCTGCAATAGAATTATTACTAGGAAGAACTCCAATTTTAGATATTTACAATGCAATTGTTACTAGTCAAAACTAAAGTGTGGGGTGGTGGACTATCACTCTGAAGTTAATGAGTCTGGCTAAACAGGAGGTTTCATTGTTAGAGCAGCCTGAAAAAGAGTTAAAATATAGCTTTATTTGGACATTTCCGAAGCCTTTCCTTTTAAAATCCTTCATCAGAATGCGCTGATATTATCCGAATGACAGTCTGGAGTGGTGTACTATCACCCTGAAGTGAAATGAGTCTGGCTAAACAGGAAGTCACGTTTTTAGAGCAACCTGAAAAAAAGTTAAAATATAGCTTCATTTAGACATTTTTAAAGAATTTACTTTTAAAATCCTACATCAGCATGCTCTGATATTACCCGAGTGACAGTCTGGGGTGGTGTACTATCACTCTGAAGTGAAATGAGTCTGGCTAAACAGGAGGTTTAGTTTCATGAGCAGCCTGAAAAAGAGTTAAAATATAACTTTAATTGGACAAATTTAAAGACATTAAATTTAAAATCCTACATCAGAATGGTCTGAAATTACCCGGGTGACAGTCTGGGGTGGTGGACTATCACTCTGAAGTGAAATGAGTCTGGCTAAACAGGAGGTTTTGTTTTTCGAGCAGCCTGAAAAAGAGTTTAAATAAAGCTTTATTTGGACAAATTTAAAGTATTTAAATTCAAAATCCTACATCAGAATGCTCTGATATTACCCGAGTGATATGAAAGTCTGACTAAACAGGAGGTTTTGTTTTTTGAGCAGCTTGAAAAAGGGTTAAAATATAGCTTTAATTAGCAGCCAAAAAACAGTTAAAATGAAGCTTAAATTAACAGCCTGAAAAAGAGTTAAAATATTGCTTTAATTAGACGAATTTAAAGACTTTAAATTTAAAATCCTACATCAGAAGGCTCTGATATTACCCGAGTGACAGTCTGGGGTGGTGTACTTTCACACTAAGGTGAAATGAGTCTGGCTAAACAGGAGATTTCATTTTTCTTTTTTTTTTTTTTCGATCAGCCCGAAAAAGAGTTAAAATAAAGCTATAATTGGACATTTTCAAAGCTTTTAATTTTAAAATCCTACATCAGAATGCGCTGATATTACCCGAGTGACAGTCTGGGGTCTGGATAAACAGGAGGTTTTGTTTCATGAGCAGCCTGACAGTGAGTTCAAATATAGCTTTAATTAGCAGGCTAAAAAATTGTTAAAATATAGCTATACTTGGACATTTTCGAAGCCTTTAATTTTAAAATCCTACATCAAAATGCTCTGATATTATCCGAGTGACAGTCTGGGGTGGTGTACTATCACTCTGAAATTAAATGAGTCTGGCTAAACAGGATGTTTCGTTTTTAGTGCAGCCTGAAAAAGGGTTCAAATATAGCTTTAATTAGCAGCCTCAAAAAGAGTTAAAATTTAATATAGCTTTAATTGGTCATTTTCAAAGCCTTTAATTTTAAAATCCTACAACAGAATGGTCCGATATTACCCGAGTGACAGACTGTCTATATACTATACTATAACATATAGTAAGGTTGTCATTGTTGATATCTGAATCATTCTTTTTGACAAGGAAGACTTGTGAATATCCAGTCTAGCAATTCAATACTAAAACTGCCACTTAACATTTTTAAAGGATTTTTTGTTATCTTAAATTTAGTTTTGACCAGAACAATCAAAGTCGTAGATATCTTGAAATACAATTTTAACACCGGCCTCAGCGTCAGAAAAACCTCTCTCAGCCTCAGACAACACTTTGTCAGAAAAAAAGTTGTCAGAGATGACGTTGCCCAGATGAGGAGCTGTTGACTAGCTTTCTGAATTAGCTAAAGTAGATAGCAGCTTTTACAGTGAATACCCAGTCTCACGGTAGTTCGTGAAATGTTCATGTAATTTAATCTATTTATTTGTGTACACGTTTAATTCGTTTTTTTTGTGATATCAGCACGTTTTTTAAACTAATGTATTTCAATGGGAAGCATCTTTCGTGACCACAGCACGATTCTTTCTGCCAGTCGGGCTGCAGCAGAGAAGCTGTATACAGCTTTGCTATTATTGGTATTTTTAGCCCAATAACCGCTGTTTTAATCAACATCTATTCACCAGATCTTATCATGGTTTATATGTATTTCTTTTAATGTTATTATTCCGGTCTTATTACCAGGGAAGCTGGATTGCTTTGTTGTTTATTGATATTTTTAAAACTATAACGCTACATATATCAACATTGATTTAGATGCTATCATGTTATTCATTTCTTTATTTTAATAATATTATTTTGGTCTTATTACCGGTGAAATATTACAGTATGATGTAAAACAGAACAATATATGGGCCCAGCGGGGCACATTCTAAGCCCATTAGCCACAATGCAATGTCATATCAGAGAATCTGACAGCGATCAGCAGGTCTTTAACACCAGTATCGCTTCAATGTACATATTTAATCAGTGGTTTTGTCACCAGCAACGACACGTTGCTCAGTTTTGTTCCAGTAAGTTATGCACCGTAATAATGTAAAAATCAGCAGAATACTCCGGAAGTGACGTAGTAATTACCGCTTCATGTCTGTGAAAGACTGCACGTTGTACGTGAGGATTTATACAATAAAAATACCAATAATTAAGCTTTTAACTAAATAAATGTTGATCGATGTTAGCTAATTCAGAAAGCTAGTCAACAGCTCCCTCATCTGGGCAACATTATCTCTGACAACTTCTTTTCTGACAAAGTTTTGTCTGAGGCTGACAAAGGTTTTTCTGAGACTGAGTGACTTTTAGGCTACTCTGATGCTGATTCGCCTGTGAACTGATGCCTTTTCTTTTTTTTTTTTTTTACTTTATTGTGAATACACACAAGAAAAAAAACAAAAAGCATGAACATTGTCCTGAGACTGGGCTTCATACATTATTTACAGTCAGGAACATAAACAATTTAAGGCATAGGCTTGTGTCCTACTTCAGAAAGTCTATAACAGGACCCCATCTTCTTTCAAAAACTGGGGTTTTTAGTTGCAGTTGTGCTGTCAACCGTTCCATTAAATAAACTTGTCTTATCTTTTGTGTCCATTGCGTAACGGTAGGTGGCTCAGGCTTAAACCAACAGATTGTTATCATTTTCCTTGCAGTCATTAAGAAGAGATGGAGAAGAAATTCTTGGTCTTGGGAAAGATTGTCTGGAAAGATATCCAGTAAAAATGTTTGGGAGTCTAAAGAGATGTTCACTTTTAGTACATTTTCCACAATGCCCCCAATGTCCCTCCAAAAGCCAAGTATGATGGGACAGTCCCAGAAGATGTGAGTTTGATCACCGACAAATCAACAGTTTCTCCAACATTTGTCAGTCATGATACTCATTGCGAGAAAAGATTTTAACGGAGTCCTGAAAAATCTGATTTTCGTCTTCTAATCAAACTCCCTCCAGAGCTGACTGCCCACACCCTTATGATAGCCAGAGCAAATGTTAACCCAAACATCATCATCCAAGGTAACATTCAGCTCCATTTCCCATTGTTGTTTTATGTGTTGTGTGTTATCTGACATGTCAATCAACAGTTTTTTGTACATCAAGAACATTTGTTTTTTCATTGCACCCCCATTTTCAATCAAATTAATAAAATGCTTCTCTATATTTGTAGGCTCTCTTCTGATCAGTTCCCAATCGTTATGTTTTGTTATATAGCTCCTTATTTGAAAATACTTATATAAATCACTTGAGGGTAACTTGAATTTTGCTCTTAATTGGGGAAAGGTTTTAATTACATTTCCGTCAAACAATTGATTCACTGTGAGGAGACCCCCCTCAGCCCAACCCCGAAAGCCGCTGCTATCTGATAAAGATGGAAAGAACTCCATATTTCCATTAATAGTCATAGCTCGAGATAAAGCAATCTTTCCCTTCTACTACTTTTGGACCTTATTCTAAATCTTTAATGTATGTTTGACCCATAAATTTGCAATTTTAAATTTTTTTCTGAGACTGCAGGTTGAGAAATGGGAGTTGGGAGAGAGAGACTCCCGGCACCGAATATTCTTCCATAGAGACCCACTGTGACTCCGGATCACGAATGATCCATGCCACCACCGCTTTTATTTGGGCAGCCCAAATGTACAATTTGAAGTTAGGTAAATTTAAGCCCCCATTTTCGTTAGGCGATATTAAAATTTTAACGTGCACTCTTGGTCTTTTGTTCTGCCAAATAAATTTTGACATTTATTTATCTAGAAATTTGAAAGTAGATTGTGGTATAACAGCAGGGAGGTTTTGGAACAGAAATAATAATCTTGGAAGAATATTCATTCTTATACATTCCATTCTACCCAAAAGAGAAAGCAGTAGTACATCCCATATGTTTAAATAAGTTCTGATTTCCTTTAACAATTTATCATAGTTAGATGAAAACAACTGCATAGTCTTGGGGGTAAGAATTACTCCAAGATATCTAAACCCCTGCTTGGAGTGTCTGAAAGAGACAAGATTATCCAACTGCGATGGCCAAGTCCCAGCAATCATTAAGGCTTTGGATTTGTTTGTATTGATTTTATAACCTGATATCATACTATACTCCTTAAGACTGTGGAGCAAGGCTGGAACAGAAACGATAGGATTTTCCAGAAATAATAAAATATCGTCAGCGAAAAGTGACAGTTTGTGCTGAGCATTTGATTCATCTCTTATTCCCTGTATGAGAGGATTGGATCTAATCAGTTCGGCTAATGGCTCTATACTCAAAGCAAATAGTGAGGGTGAAAGAACTTCACTAGTCTAGTGCTGTGTCCCAGTGGAAAGAAATTTGAGCAGTGCCCATTGACCCTTACACGTGACTTTGGATTTTTATAAAAAGTTTGGACCCACTCTATAAATGTCTCACTAAAGCCCATGTGCCTCAATGTCTGTTGTAGGAAGCCCCAGTCCACCCGATCAAACGCCTTCTTAGCATCCAAGCTGAGAAGCATTGATGGGGTGTTCCTTTTCTGTGCCACTATTTGGCGGTTTAAAGCTCTTCGAACATTATCAGTCCCCTGTTTATGGGCGATAAAACCAGTCTGATCGGGTTTCACAAGTTTTCTTAAATATTTTTGTATTCTGTTTGCAATGATGGCAGTCAGTATCTTTAGATCAACAAAGAGGAGGCTGATGGGACGATAAGACGCGCACAGAGTGGGGTCCTTACCATCTTTATGAATGAATGACTAATAATGGCTTCAGACCATGACTGAGGAGGATCCCCCTCTGAAAGTGCATAATTATAAACTTTCTCCAAAATAGGCGTAAGCTCTTTTTCATATATTTTATAATATTCACCTGGGAAGCCATCCACTCCTGGTGATTTGTTATTTTTAAGTTTTAAAATGCTGCTTTTTATTTCCTCTCTTGTAATTGGGCGTGTCAATAGATCGGTTTCCTCCTCAGTCAATTTGGTAAGACATATTGAGTTGAAAAAGTTCTCTGTTTTATCCCTCTTATTTTGACAACTCTCTTCCTTGTACAATTCTTGGTAGTAAGTGGCGAACGCCTCTGCGACATCCTTGGGTTGTGACAGCATTTCCCCAGAATTTGGAGACTTGATTCTATGGACAACTCTGCTTGATTGTGTTTTTCATAGCTGAAATGCCAACAGTCTGCTTGTCCTGTTACCAGATTCATAATACTTTTGATTTGTGAATCGAAGCTGCCCCTCTGCTTTATAAGTCAATAAGTCATTTAATTTCTGTCTATTTTCTTTCAACACGTTAAGTGTGTCATTATTTTGTACTATTTGGTATTCCTTCTCTAATTGTCTAATTTTGTTTTCCAATCCTAATTGTTCTGCTAGTCTCTCCCGTTTTAATCTTGATGAAATCGCAATAATGTTTCCTCTTAGGACACATTTGGCTCCCTCCCATAAAACTGATGGACTTACAGCCTCATTATCATTAAATTGAATATACTCTAATAACACTTTAACTGATGCCTTTTCATCCGAGACCTGATGCCTTTTCGCTTGAGTCTGAGATCTGAGGATGTCCTAAAATGAACACTGTACTAAACTAACTGGTCTTGTTAAAACCCCAAAGACCACCCCTACTAAAGGTTATCCTAGCCGGTAACAAAACAAATCCCTCTGCCTCCTTTTCCCTACGTATTGCATTCAAGGTGAGTGTGAGGGACAAGAAAGTATTTTGTCATTTGTCTTCCGTGGCGTTCTTCATCTGGCAACCTCTTCTCTCGAGCTAGAAGCAACCTTGTCCAAAATGGCTGTCAGTCCACACACCTGTGACTGACCAGTTTCAATCAGCATAACCACTTCCCCCTTATGTCTGGCCCTGGCCCTGCCCACTTACTGAAAGACCCTAGATTAATACCATAACATCCCTCCCCCCATATAATAGAACAACATAGAAAATAAGTGACACCTACACCATTCTTTTCTCACTTTTTCTTTTTTACAAGTGTTCCTCAAATTCCCACACAACTATCCATACACAATCTCATTTACACATACTTTTATTTACACAATTTGATAAAACCTGCAACAATAGCGGAACTATCAAATCTCATTTTCCTCTTAGGGAAGAAACACTATGTAAAAGTGTGCAACAGATACACTGGAAACTCACTCTTATGGTCAATATTGATATGCATCTAAGAGATGTGATAGCAGCCTGGACACGCTTTAACCTGTGCTCCTTCAGCACCAGGGACAGCACCACCCACACTGACCCAAATCCATTTCCAGAATCATGGACAGCGACAGAGTGACCAATTACAAATTGTTTTTTTGTTTGTTTGTTTTTACATTAGATTAATTCTCATCCATTATTTCTACTTAAATCACATGTAAAGGGTTTACAAAATCAGTTTTCTACCTCATGTAGCCTTTTTTTAATTGTACTTCTATCCCTTATTTTGGTAAATATACTCTAAAAAGATCAAGTTATATTCTTTGGCATAAATTAGAATTACATTAAGAAATGCAAATTATCAGCAATTAAATAAGATTTCCATTGTGCCAACAAACCAAACTTGTCTAACGCGCAATTTCCACCAACTGCGGAACGGCTGCGGATCGGCTCCGCTGTGTGTCGGCTCTGTGCTCCGCCGTCCTTCGATACCCACCAGGTCCGGATTTGTTGCGGAACGGCTGCGGCCATGACTGACTCACCCACGAGGACTCACGAGATCTCACAAATTCACGTATGAGTGTGCAATATAACAGGATGTAGTTTCTATAAACAGAACTACAAACTTGACTTCAGGCCTGTCTCCGCCCATTATGACGTTTTCAAGGTGTAGTGTAGAAAAATATGATCTGCCGTGAGCACCGTTTATTTTATTTTGAAAATTAACCAGATGTTTTATTTTGTTTCCTGTCCAGCACAATCTGCCCTGTGTTGAATTGCTGCGGAGTTCTCCGGCATCCGGCAAAAATAGAAGCTCTGCGTATCTGCTCCAGAGGGCTGCGGATCGCCGTAGCTGGGACGGAGTCGGAACGCAGCCGTTCTGCAGTCAGTGGAAATACACACATTGACTTTAACGGAAACCTATTGACTCTGCCGCCGTTCCGGATCTGTTCCGGAGCCGTTCCGCAGTTGGTGAAAATTGGGGGTAAGAATTTGTGATAACTGACAATCTTTAACTATGATTCATTGCAAAGTAAGCTTATGTTCTTTACTCATGGAACCAGTTCAGAGCTTAGATAAAGGGTGGTGATGGCGCAGTGGATATGACGCATGCCTTTGGTGTGGGAGATCTGGGTTCAATTCCCACTGAGTTACATCAACCAATGTATCCCTGAGCAAGACACTTAACCCATAGTTGCTCCAGAGGCGTGCTACCTCTGACATATATGGCAATTGTATGTTGCTGTGAATAAAAGCGTCAGCTAAATGACACGTAACGTAATAAAGTGGGTGTTGATATACAGCTGATTGTTCACTGAACTTATCAAATTAAGATGTTTGAAAACATTGTCAGCTTATCGTCATGCTTCGCAACATGTATTGTTTTTGGGTACAAATGTTTTTCTAATTTGAGAAAGAATTATACCTGTCTCTGATGAGTCTTTTCTCTGATCAAAACTCAGACAATGCAAACCATGAACATAATGAAACTGGAATTCTGCTAATATAAATATCTCACAATACTGTATTGTGTGAACAGTTAAATTAATTAATATTATATAAATTATATAAATATTACAATTAATATTTTATGTGGCTTTCTCATTTACGGGGTGCAAATGTTCCACCAAAACAACTTCCTTCCTGAGATAATTTTGCAGGACCACCCTCACTTAGAGCCACCCAAGACAATTGTGATTGGTTTAAAGGAATGCAAACAACCCAGAGCGTTTTTTTTCCCCTCCTATCCTAGAATGTATGTGTGGAGTAGCCAGACCTTACTCCGCAGCGCTGTGGAGATAGGTCTGGAAATAGAGACTAAACTTTTTCTAACGCCGCCATCTCGCAGCACTTGGTAATACAATTCCAGCACCCCAGTAAGAATTATCTCCATCCTTGATGGCTCTATTTAGATGCTGGATAGTCAGCAAGCAATAAGTGCCCTGCCTATTATGAAGCTTCTTCCCGGGTAGGAGCTCTCAAAACTCCCCAAATACCACTTAATCCTTGCTCCTCAGCAGCTTCACCTGCAGCTGCTGTGGTCAGACTAAGAACTGTCCCTGAAAGGCCATAACATCTATTAATGTATACAATCACAGGATCTGAAAAATAAAAAAACACCATGCTTGTAAAGTGTTTTTTTTTTAATATAAAGTACCTTTAACAGTTGATCAAATAATTTCTCACATACATATTCATACATCCACAAAGTAACAGACTGCAGCATCAGTACTCTAGTAACACGAGTAGCTGTGACTTTTGTTCAACAAAGATTCTTGTTTACACAGTATGTTTCACAAATGAAAAGGAAGGGAAACCATAATAACTTCATCATCATTATCATAAGCTTCATATGTTACACGATCGTTTTTGTCTTGTACGTGTTGCAAGATAAAATATGGCACATAGTTATGAGTTGATCAATGATGAGAGCATATATAAGAGTAACACTTTCTAATTCAATAAAAAGGTTCATTCAGAGGACAAGTTTCCTTTCCTCGCCTCCTGTCCTGGCTTCCTTCCTCTTTTTCATTGTCCCGGCACAGCTGGAAGGACCGGAGCAGGTGGAAGTAATGAAAAATCACAAAGGAGTTTTGTTCATCAGTTCTTTTGTTTTCACAGAGAAATTCATCATCTCTCATTGTGTATGTCAAAAGCTGTCATCTGGCATCCACATGGTGTTGATTAATCAAAATATAATACTCTGTGTGTGAGTGTGTGTGTGTGTGTGTGTGTGTGTGTGTGTGTGTGGGGGGGGGGGGTTCTGTACCAAGGAAAAGGTGTCAAATGTTAATTTAATATAGAAATAGTACTGACCGCTCGCTAAATCCTTTTTTAAGAGTTTAAAGGTTGGTTTTAGCCTTCCCTAAACCACAAGAGCAAAAGTGTGATGAAAAAAAAAATAACTAGCCAACTAGTTACAGTAGTAACCCAGCTTTACTTGGGTCAGTGGTTCTCAAAGTGGGGTCTGGGGACCCCCAGGGGTCCTTGAAAGGGTTTCATGGGGAACAATTTATTTTCACTATAATTCCATCCATAACTAACAATGAATGTATGACTATTTTGGGCATGGGTGCCGTACACTTATAAAACAGCATTCTATAAGTTGTCCGTGGTCTGATTTGTGTCAGTTTAGGGGTCCTTGACGTGAAAAAGTTTGGGAACCACTGAGCTATGTTATCAAGTTAGCAGCTTGTTCTTGCTCTTTACTAGATTTGGGGCCGTTTACAGCAAACCTAGTCAACGTTACTGGAGATCATGTTACTTTTGTCATTTTACACTCGTAAACTTAAAAAAGTGAAACAAAAAACAGTCCCATTTTACATTTGTCCTTATCATAGTTATAATATTAGGACTAACTATCTCTACACTGAACTAAAAAACAATACTACTACATGGATTTTCAACTGCTAACTTTTGTTGCCAGGGACCTGACAGCTTTAGCTTCAGTCCTTTAGCATGCATCAAGTGCATATTTAAGAGCCCCTTTACCTCATTTTAAAAACGAGTCGGATAAAAATAATAAAAAATAGACTGAATATATAACTTTTTAGCCAACTCACTGAGCTAACATTAGCTTAATTAGCTAGCTACAGGAGATAAAGTCTGCCAGCAAAAAGCGACCATTGCCAGCTAGAAAGTAGAACTGCTTTTGTCTACCCCTGTCTGAAATCGAGAACCCATAGTTTCTTTCATCATAAATCTGCCACCATTATCATTGTAAACTGTATGTGGTGTGGAAACAGCAACTAAAGGTGTCAGGGCTTAGTGAACGGTCAATTATTACCTTAAGATTTACCACAAAGAATCCAGGTAACAGTTCTTGATTTCAACATTCACCATTCCTCTACTAAATCTGGGTGATAGTCAAATCACTGTATTGTAGACACAGACTTCTTTCAGTTAAGCCCATGTCTTGCTGGGATATAATCCCCCCTTAACCTACTACTTCTTCCAGTTTTTACGGAAGAGGATTAGGGCCAATGTAAAAAAATGATTTGAGTTCTGAGTTTAAACTTTAGTACTGTAGGTGTACCTTTTTTTTTTTTTTTTTTTTTTTTACTAAACTTTCAACTCTGAATTCTGGCTTAAAACTTTAAATTCAGATTTCTAAGATTAAAGTCGGAATTCTGACTTTAAGCTCAGAACCCAAATACATTATGTGACATTGCCCTTATCTTCTTCCGTACAGTTTGGATCAAGAGTACAACAAATTAAGAAAAACAATGATTGTTCCACAGTCATTATTGGAATGCTACTTGTACCGTTCACCCGTCAGAAACAGCTATAGCAAGAAGGATATGTAAACAAGCTTGTTTGCCATGGATTCATTCTTCATGTGCATATTTGTCTCTGAGGACTGACTCTGCATCAAGGCTACAATATTTTTACTGTAGCCCAGTTGGTTATCATCTGAACACAAAATGCAACCAAAGCCGTTGGATAAATCCAATATTGTCAAAGTGACACATGAAACTTCACTGTGTGTTAAAATCACAAGCATTACATTTTGATTTCACGTCCCTACCATTGGAACAAAGTGCCATTTGTCTGGTCGACATCTCTGACACATGACGTAGCAACATTGTGAAAAAGTGTATTCATGATTCCTTTATAGTCTTTCTTGTTGTCAGCAGTCAGAGACATTTGAGTTGGCTCATGTTTCTTTGTGTGGTTTTTGTATGAACAAATTAGTCTTTAGAATGATATGGCACAAGATCTCTGCCCTGGTTGAGAAGGCAGAGCTTTTCTAAAATTGAAGACTGTTTATTGGCTTCGTTAGACAAAGTGATGTGACATCATCAAAGCGAGGAATCTCTTGAGGCACTCAGTTGATTTCTTTTACATGAAGTTCAGTCGTATAATGTCTTCGGTGGCTTTATAGGGAGCTTTCCAAAGTTTGAAAAAAGAATCCTGATGATGTTACCAGGGTCATCTCTGCTTGGGTTTGAGAATTAAAGCTATAGTGCGTAGTTTCTGTCGCCCCCATGAGGAATTCTAAGTAATGACAACAAAAATGTCGGCGCGTCCACATGATACAAGCCTTACGTGATCGCGCATGCGCCCCCACCCATCCCCTCTCCACGAGGTTGCTAGTAGCCAAGAAGGACAGGGAGGATTAAAAAAACATGATGGACTCTTCAGAAGAGGTAATTATCTTCACTCAAGCTTCTGCACGGGAAAGTCACCGGATGACACAATCTTCTGAACATAGCCATACTGAGAAATACAGAGAGAGTCTTGTGAAGCTGATAGTCTTAATTAGCTTTTAATAACTTATTTAGCAATAGCTTGAATGTAACGGACGTTTACTAATATCAAAAAGTTTAAAAAAATGTTTACTGAAAGCCTTTGTTACAAAATGGAGTTTTAGGGTTTGAAAGCATGTATTATGGGAAATGTAGGATCCACCATTTTCGGAGCTTTACCCATTATAGCAATTCAGCGTCTGGATATCTTGGCATCTGCTGCTTCAACCCTATTTATCTATGTTTTTGTGTCTAACTGAGTGATGGAGAAAACAATCTTCGAAATTGGTCAAGTATTAAGCAAGGCGAAACAAGCTACAATGTAAGTTATTAAGCAATTGCACACCTTCAATTTTTACCACTGAATCTTACTCTTTAACAAAAAGGTCTATCTCTGAAGGGATCCTTTCCATAATGTTATCAGACACTTAGAATAATAATCTGAGTCTGTCAGTGGTAAAACAAGCACTTTTAGTAGACGAAAATCGACAATGCACATTCGCTCAATACTGGACCAATTTCAAAGATTCTTGTTCACATTACTCACTTAGATAAAAAATCCTAGAAAAATAGGGTCCAGGTTAAACAAAAAGCAAATTACCCTTTAATTAGCCACTAAAACTGATTGACAATTGCATGGATTTTTAAGTTTTGCCCACCTAGGCTATTAGGTACTGGTTTCTGAAAGGGGGAACTCTTTGATCTGGGTGGGGTCTTCTATGCCTCTTAGCACCATGGAACCAAGAACAGCAGAAATCCCAATGAAGGATCGGTGCTTGGGCTTGCCTTTATCAGTGTATGTGCAGCATAGGCAAGGCTACAACTAGCCTGTCACACATTTCCTTCATTAGAGAGTTTGTGCCAAGTCACCTGGATGTCACATCACTGAGTCTAGCTTTCAGCAGTACAGCGCGGCGACCGCTCAGTCTCTTCTGTAACAATAAGTGCAGTGTGCCCAACACAAAGCAGCATGCTAGGAAACCTATAGAAGCACACATGCATATCAAACAACTCGGAGAATAACTAAGCCATCAGGTCAACGGACCAGAGAGTCTCCACATATGGGTTGGACTGGTTGGACCGCATCAGACAGGACTGGACTGGAGCAGGTGGACGGAGAGAGAAGGAATCTGTGTTGTTTTTAGTTTGTCCGAGCGAAGGAAAGAGGAGACACTTCACACAGCAGAGGAGGTCCCTCGAGCCGAGTGGTGACAGCAACATCGAAGCATTGTTTTGGAAGAAAAAGTCACATCTATACTTGTACTGCGTCTGAGCGCACACACCTGGAATATATTCACATGTTCTTTCATTCGGACGTGTGTAGCTGAATGTGTCCTCCATGCCCCTGCTCCACCAATCATTCACACAGTATGAAGCATACAAGATGAGAGCAGTGTTTGAAACCAGAAATCTTTCTTTCTTTCTTTTAGAGCTATTAAATCAATCGCTAACTATTTTGATAATTGTTTAATCAGTTTGAGTCATTTTTTATGAAAAAAGTTTCTCTCATTTCAGCTTCTTAAACTGATTATTTTCTAGTTTCTTCCCTCCTCTGTGACAGTAAAATGACTATCTGAGTTGTGGACAAAATAAGACATTTGAAGACATCATCTTGGCCTTTGGGAAACAATGATCAACCTTTTTCCCCATTTTCTGACACTTTATTGACCAAACAACTAATATTTCTTTCTTTCTTTCTCTCTCTCTCTCTCTCTGTGGTCACTCAGGACAGCACCAATATGGACTGCAGGAGAAAGTGCAAGGGGAGCAGGAAGGAATGAAATCATCGCCTGTGTAAAATATGCCCTGGAGGGGTCAGTATTGCATTTTCCCATATTTTTGTAAATGTAAACAGCTTAGAGAAGGGCATGTTTAATGAATATTAATCTGTGCGCAAGGGACTAGGTTGCACACAGATTAAGCATTTCATATAAACATTTCAAACAAATAACTGATCTCTAAAATCACAGCAGATTGGACTGGATAAACCCAAATGTTCCCTTGAAAGTACAGCACTTTATGTAAGATGTGGAAGAATTAATCCACTACAGTACAATTACGCCAAATAGCGACTTCAATTTCACAGCCTGACAAGTCAGCCAACTAGTTGGGTTGTGGTTGATTCTAGCTCATCCATGTCATGGTATTATTTAATGCGTTTAACGTTTCAACAGTGGACCTCGCAGCCAGTGTTGGGGAGTGCAATTAGCTAAAGCAGTAAGGGGAAGTGGAGTTGGCAATAAGCAGGTGGTCATGTGCAACGACATATGAAGTGACCTCATGCAAGGTGGTTCTTGATTTTCATTACCGGGACATTTCTCTATAGCGGAAAGGCCTGGATGGTATCTCACAATATCATCCTATCAGTACACTGTATATATATATATATATATATATATATATATATATATATATATATATATATATATATATATAATATTCACCCTTCATAAATCTGTGTTGTCTGGCGTTTCTAAACCAATTCTTTTTTTTTTTTTATCAAAAGAGAGAAAAATTATTAAATGGGTAATTCCAGATTGCATTTCTTATCTCGCTGAAACAAGGTACAGGTCAGACTGATGCATGTCTCTGAGCCTGATGCAAAAAATAAAAATGATAAATATCTCTTTCTCACAGCCTGTTCATTTCACATCACCAGACTCAAACGGAGCGATCATACAGAATGAAAATCTGCAGAATGTAGCGGACTGTTTTTTCTTTCGCTAATTCGTCTGTGGAAATTCTAAGGGAAAATCTGCAGAATTTCTGATTGCAGTCATTTAAAATCTCTGGAAAATCTGTGGAGATGTGTTAACATTATGTGTTTCATTTTTTTTTTAAGTTTGTTTAAAATCTGTGGAAAATCTTAAAAAAATCTGAGGAATTCTGTGTCTGCTCGCTAAAACATCTTTCTGTGTTATCAGTTATCACATTGTCGTTAAAAAGCAATGATGATATCTCTTACTTAAAGCTTGTTATTGTCAAATCCTGTGCACAGTGTTCCAGGCGTCGGATAGCCTGTCACTCCTGAGAATTTCTGCCTTCAGGCAAGGCACAGATCAGTTAGTGTCTCTGTCTGTTAGTGTTTAGGTGGCTCATTTCCAGACCCAAACAAAATCTGCAGATTTTTTTCTTTTTTTACAGTTTTCATCAAAATGATCCAGTAATGAATTTAGCGGGCTTGGGGTGGAGATAAAATTAAAACAAATCTGCGGAAAAGTCACAAGAATTGTGGGTCCGCAGACTCCATGCGGCCCTGCTCATTACCCAAACTCAGATGATTAAAACACTGTGGTTACTCCCAGAAGCTCTTTGTTCTGGGTTACAAACATTTGGTAAATGATGAACTAGTAGAGACGCCAGACAACAGTACTGCACCAAGGTATCCCTATGCTGCATTACATTAGTCCACCCCTTCTCAACCTATTAACTCCTTCTATCTTTCTATCCATCCATCCATCCTTCCTTCCCCCTCCCAGCTCCCTCTTATCGGTCAAGCCCTATGAGGAGTTTGGTCTTTTCCTCTTCTTTCTTGCTCTCGTTCTTCAGGTCAGCAAACACCTGGGTAAAGAAGTGCGGGTCGGTGTTGATCTGGAGCATTTTGCCGCTCATGCGGTTGATGATCTCCAGGCAGCGGTCCCAGAAGGCTTCCTTCTCCGCCTCGACCAGGAAGGGCTTCAGCGGGTAGGAGATCTCGTTGCCCATGTAGGAGTAGGAAAGGTAGAGGCAGGTGAGCAGTGAGGCCTGCAGCTCGCGCTCTGAGGCCACCTCGGATGAGACCACATCGCGGCACAGCATGTAGAGGAAGACCACATTAGCCGGAGTGATGAAGCCCTGATCCTGCCAGCCCTGTAGCAGGAGGGAGCGGTCGACGCTGCGCAGCCACAGCACCGGGTCGGTCGGGGATAGACGCTTCAGTCTGTAGCACCGGCGGCACAGGAACTCACCCAGGCTGCGCATCAGTTCGCTGGTGGAGGCCTGGGTTGGAGAGAGAGAAGGAAAGAAAAATAAGGGAAGGTAACAAGACCAGGGAGAGGATCAGTGAAATGAGCCAGCAGTGAGTCTAAGTCAGTGTTTCTCAAATGGGGGCCCTTTGGAGTGCTGCAGGGGAAAGTGAGATTTTCTTTAAATGTCAGTTTGACAAATATTAATCATAATTGCTAATTGCTAATTCCTAAAATAATTATACTGCAATAAATTTCGATCAAAAACGTAAATAAGTATCAATTAACTTACATTTTATATTCAATATTCCTATTTTCAATGTAATCGTTAAGTGCCCCAAACTGTCAACTGCTACAGTAAACGCAACTACACTCCCTTTTACTTGCATTAAGTGTGAACAGGAAGCTAGTTTCAATATTGAATGACAGACTAATATCAAGAAAAAAGATTTGGGTTTGAAGTAGCAGCAATACAGCTGTAAACACGTATAATGATAAAGATCCTCAGAGAAGCACGAGCCCATGTTTCTCACTAAAACTGTAAATTCAACTTATCAAAAGATGAATTTCAATGGTTCATTGGTGTTATTGTATGATGAAAAAATGCTTTCCCATGAATTTAGTGATAGGTTCTACAGTAATAAGGTGGTTGTTGTTTAGTATGTTATATACAGACGATGGTCTTGGCTGAAATATTTTAGAGAGGGTACAGAAAAGTTTGAGAACCACTGGTCTAATTAGCTAAAGATGATAGAGCATAGGGCTGGGTATTGCTCATTATTTCCAGATACAGATTACAGATTACAATACCAATTTTGCCTGGATACAAAAGAGATTCTCAGAGAACGTATGCTGTAAATTGTATCAAATATTTTTTATAATACATCAGGTCAATGTTTACATGAAGAATCAAACCCCAAAAAGGTTGTGGTGGGTTATACATCCATAGTGAAAAGATTGATTTGGGGATTTTATTCATCAATATCAGATCAATCAAACAAAGATTGACTTTAATTGGAGAATGGATTACTTTAACCTAGCCCTAATAGAACACTTTCCAAATACTAAAAAAAAAAAAATAAAAAAATTAGAAAAAGTTAGTGTTGAGATTACCTGGACAATGACACGTTTTGGTGTGCCTGTTGCAGTAGACGTTTGAATCCCGGAACCTGTGATGGAATTCTTTTTGGCAGCAACAGTAGCTACGTTAGCCAAGGTCTTGGAGACGGGCAGGTTGGAGGAGGTAGTGGTGGTAGTGGCCGAGGGGTCCTGGCTTGAGGAGTAAGAGGAGAGGTTAGCACAGGACTGAGACTTCTTCAGCTTCAGGCTACTGGAGGCTGAGTTGGCCGTGGCTGTGGCGTGGCCATCCAGAGGGCTCCCTTTCCCACCGTCCCCGTCGTCTGCCTGCAACTTCTTGGAGCCCTTCCTCTTCGCTGATACAGCCACAATGCGTTTCCATGGCAACACACTGATGATAGAAGGGCGTTTGAGGGATTTTCCAGCTGCTGCAGCAGCATCCTTAGCGTTTTTGCTGTTCTGGACCGCTGTGTAGTGGCCTACAGTGGCCGGGCCGTCCTCAAACAATACGGCCTTGCGGTAGCTGGGAGACAGAGACAGCACCGTACCCATGATGTCTGCACAACGGTTAGCAGTGGCAAGCAGTGGGGGGAAAGCTCTTTGATTGGTCGAGACAAAGAGCTTTGAGAGGACCAAAGTGTCTCAATTGTGGAGGAAGTCGAACCTGTGAGCGAAGAACAAAAAGGAGTGGCGATATTCTCCATTGGTTACATTATATACTGTATAGTAAAAGATGCAACATTAAGCTGTCGACATCAAACACTTCATAGTTAATGACCAAATTATTAATTAAAGGGGAGACACTACAGGCAAAAACATAGTTTTTCAATTTTTAGTTTTTGGCCTATTTTTCTCCATAACAAGTTTTCTTTCAGACTATTTGGAGAAAAAAAACCATCCAATACACACATTTGGAGTTTGTTTTACAACACTTTGTCTATTTGCACCTGTAAATGTATCCTAAATTCACTAAAAGATAGCATTAGATAATGCTTTGTTTGCATACTTTGACATACAATTTCAGAACACTTGTGATACAAACGATATTTGCCTTAATGTAAGTAACCAACCAACCGGGAAAGTTTCATGGTGATAAAATGTTTTCCCTATTCACCTGCAGTGTCTCCCCAAGTTAATAAAAGATGATGTTTTAATTTGAAAGGACAATCCCAACTCAAGGTCCACTTACTAGCCTTTTTAATCTCAGGGTCTTCCTCAGAAGATGGAGTTTAATCAGTTTTCATGGAGATAACAACCTAGATAGTTACTGTTGGGAAACAATGTGATCGCGATTGTTTTGTGGTTTGAGTTTTGACTCCCCAGTGTTCGAGTCCAAGTCCGAATCAGCAAAGAAGAGTCTGAGTCAAGTCCCGGTCAAGTCACCATTACCTGAGTTTGAGTCTGAATTGAGTCACGAGTCCAGGACTTGAGTACTCCATCACTGCCTACATAAAAATAGTCAGTAGTCCTCCAACTTCCGAGGCCCATTTTTATGAATGCTCGAGTCCGATTTAATAAATTCTCGAGTCCAAGTCATCAGCGAGCGTGTCCAAGTTGAGTCACGAGTCCAGTAGAATATTGACTTGAGTACTGCATCGCTGTGAGACACACAAGGATATATCCATTTTCTAACAATCGCTCCATTCACTTAGATGATGTGAGAGTAGAAAGATCCAAAGAAGAGGAGGATTGACTCAAGGTGTGTTGACACAGATACATCTTCAGGAAGGAAAACACTGTTACAATTCATGATACCAATTGACGCAAATAAGAGAGACTTTGTTCAGAGTTTTCCCAGAATGGAAAGTAACAGATTGACAACGGCTACTTTCATGTTACTGCCGCTGTGCCTCAGCTACCATGACAACAAACTCCATCTAATGAGGAAGAGGGTGAGATGCAGTTAAAAGCTCTAGAAAAAGCTTGTAAGTTAAGATTTTTTTCCTTTTTTTCCCTCGTCAAGCTACTGTAAGGCCAAGAATGTCCACTCACACTGTTGTCTTCAACTGTTTGTGAGGAGAGAGCAAAGAGAAAACTAATCATGGTCCACTTATTACCTTTTTCCAGAGCTTTGGAGCACATCTCACATTCTCCCCAAGAAGATGGAGACCATACAATTTGGTTGAAAGCCCTGCAAAAAAAGCTAATAAGTGGGCCTTGAGTTAAGTTTTCAAACCACTGTCTTGTTAGGGAGTGAGTCAGAAGGAAACCTTTCAAAATGTTAAAAGGTAATTGCATTGAATTTTACAAAACTACTGAAACATTACTTCCTCTGATCAAGTGCAAATAAATATAACATGCATGATCTGATGGCATTCCTTCACAGTAGTCACAGTACCAGTGTAATACATGCTCCAACAGCTGTCACATAAAGACTTATGCTGTTTATTTTCTTGTCAGAGAAAATGAACATGCCTCGGTTGTTCAGCAGAAGCGACCTCATCAACCATGCATGGATTTAATTTCCACATGGTTTTAATCTCCAATCTCCAATCAAACCAAAGTCTATGTGATTAAACATTGTGTTGCTGATATCTCTCTACATAAAACATTTTATGCATAGTCTTTCAGTCAGTGTGACACGGGCCTGCAGCCGCTCCAGTCTTCATCAGTATTATATAATAACCAAGATAAGGCCACAGAGGCATGAGGAAAAAAATGTGCGCAAGCATCCATCTTAGCTTCAAAATGGAAGCCTTGAACACCAGGCTGCTTCACAAACAGAAACCTGTGCGCTCACACAGCCACAGCCTAAACACAACACACATGATGCTGTTGTCTTTAATGCTGTATGATCAATTTTTGAGCAACATAAATTGTATTTATATGAAGAGTTGAGCAGCCACACACCTGTGCTTTAAGACCTGTTAAGTCTTTGGCTGTTCAGCTTCTTTTTCTTTTCTTTTTCGGGAGGGGGGGCTTTTCATTTGGTTGTTTTATCATGCAGAGCTGAACAAATGGCGTTGCCATACACAGCCAAACAAACCTTCATGTGTTCCTACCTTCTAATTAATCGGCTCTTCTTGTGAGATCCATGTATCACACCTTGACCCTCTTGCTGCTGAGCAAATACGGTCAAAATGTGAATGCGCTTCCCAGCCGTTCTGCTGTCCAGGGTCCAGGGCGTGAACACGGACGGTTCGGTGTCTGATTGTATGTCGCCTAAGCCCCCAGCGTTACAGGCCGACAGGTTTGTCTCCCGGCCGGAGGGCTACTTCCTACTACTTTTTTTTTTTTTTTTTTCTTCAAATCTTCATTTATAAAAAGTCCCTCGCTCGTGGATGGGAACACAGATGCGAAGCGAATGCAAACTGTGCTTCACTCCGTCTCTCGCAGCGAGTGGGAAGATGTCTTCCATTGAGAAGCGAAAATCTATACGGTGGCGATTAATGAGTTGCTACGATGCTCGCAGCTTGGACAAACCTCCCTCTGACATGAATAAAAACAGCACATATCGCTCTAAACATCTCTCAATCAACACAAAGGGGGAGAATACCAAGTGAGCGAACGAGAAAAAAAATGGCCACTATGAATTCCAAAAATAGACAGCAGCTTATACCCTCAGCTATGTAAACCTGCCAGAGAGAGAGAGAGAGAGAGAGAGAGAGAGAGAGAGAGAGAGAGAGAGAGAGAGAGAGAGAGAGAGAGAGAGAGAGAGAGATACCCGTTGCTTTGATGCGGGCATCTGCAGTTATTCGGGTTGGATGTGGGAGTGAAACTGCGCCTTCTCATTGGCCACTGCCGGGATACCGCAGCTGCTTGTCGCTGTCGCAGCCGTGCGGCTGAAGCCATTTCATTGGCCGTGGAAGGGCTCCAGCCTATCGGAGGTCCGCTGTCCGAGGTGCTGAACCAGATGTGTCAAAGCCGCTGCAGTGGCGGAGGAGGGAGGGAGAGAGGCTGGCAGCTTAAGATGAACACGGAGGATTTTATGAATCACTGTGAGTAGGCCGAGCCACACTAACACTGTGGCAGCTAAATCCGCCTCGACACAAATGGGCAGAAGTTTACAGTACACGCAGTACACGATGTGCTTTATGGTGGAATTCTCCTCATTATTAGGGAGAGGCTATCTTTTCCGCCCAATATAAATATGCTGCCATTTAAATGAAACCTACATAAACCCTCTTATAAAAATAGATGAGATACTTTATCTAGACCAATATATATCATAAAAGTAACTGTACCTGTGAATGTATTAACCTTTTTGTAAAATTTGGTACTACTAACAGGGAAAAAGTGTTTTATTGGTAGGCTTAAAATCGATGAAATTCACACAAAAAAATAGCAAAAAACAGTTGAATCTTTGTTATCAATAATAAAGAAATATTGGATGTATTGTAAGACCTACATTCAAATAAACAGAACATCATTTTGTCTTCCCTCCCCCCCCTAATTAGTACCAAATTACAAATATTTCTTGGAAACTTTATAGGAAATGATTAAGTAATTATAAACCTGTAAGGAGAAATGATCATTTCTGCTTCACAGTCATAATATCTTAAAGAACTTTTATTCTCTTTGGAAATGTCTTCCAAAGCACGGCTAGGTTTCTTTGGAACATTTTGTGGCTTTAAAATTGGATTGAACTCTTCAGCCTATATATTGAGCATATATCAATTAACAAAGACAAAGAGTTGATTTGATTGGAGAAAAGATAATTACTGATTGTTGTTCAACACCTGATTACTGACATGAGTTCTGAGTTTGAACTGGAGAGATGGTCTCTCATCCTATATGTGAGTGAAGTGAGAGAGAACTTTTTTTTTTAAAAGCAGCACCAGAACTGTTTGAGCAGAGTAAATTGGAGTTCCCTCTGTGTTTTCTTTTGTTTACTATTTTTTTGAAGACTGAAAATAAAAGTCTGACAGTTTTCGTCCAGGCAAACTTCCTGCCAGCATGATGTTTTATCTTTCAATTCACCTCACCTTACAACAATCTTAAGTTTGCAAAGTTAGTGGGAAACAGGGGCAAGGTAAACCCAGAGTCAAATGCAGTTACAATAAAGCTGATTAAATCATAATTATAATCAGTTATATTGGTAAGTGTAAACACATACAAGGAATTTGACTCTGGCTTTTGTTGCTCTCTAAGTCAACACAGAAATAGACGTATGGATAAAAACAAGGATAAGAAAGCTGAATAAGGTAAACAAACATTTGACTTCTATGTACAGATATACAGTAACTTATGTATATATAGAAGTGTAAATGTACATATACATAAGCATACACATAAAACTAGTGTTGGAATAAATTACGAATTAATATAACAGGTTGCTTAGATATATATATATATATATATATATATATATATATATATATATATATATATATATATATATATATATATATATATATATATGGTTATGACAGTATAAAGGCCTACAGTATCTATTTGACATATATTCACTTAAACTATGTGTGTAACACTACAAAATATACAATTTATTTGGAAAGGTGGATGCTTGGTGTTACAGGTAGTGATTCTGAAAGTCGGTGTTCTGGACCTGCTATCTAATGGCCTTAGCCCCATGGGTTTTCTCAACCATAACGCTTTTCCATGATACTAGTATGGCGGCTGTAAGCTAGAAAGTGGATTCATCAGAATGTCTTTCTTCCCTAAATGCAGCTCTACCCATGTGCAGGAGGCCACTGAGCTGAAAGAGAGGAGGGGGTTTGTAAAGCTTCTTCAACAAGATGCTGCATCTGAACGCTGAGAAAAATAACAGCAGCTCAGCTCTCGACTATGATGTACACACAATGAATATAGAATATATATAGGCAGGTCATTTAACAGCACACTGGTTTAAAATTTGTAAGGAAGACATGGTGAAAAACGTGTTTATCTTTCATTTCCAATGTGTATATCATAATGTGTTCTCTTGAAAATTCTTTATTTTTAAATGTGTGTTGAATGTAATCTCCTTTTAGGAATTTCACACTTCAATGTGAATTTATCTGAGAGTATTCTTAAATATGGAAATCTATTCAGTGATTGGTCCATGCCTATGTCGTCATCCAAAATCCCATTTTTGGCACAGCAATGTGTCGTAAATCGTCGCTAAGACTGACACTTAAGATATAATCCTACACTTCACTTAAATTATGACTGAAATGCTTGATAACTAACTTTTAAGTGCAGCTTTGAGCCAATAACCTTTTTACTCTTAATTCAATTCTTAGCAGTGTACTTGTGAGTAATTCTTAGAGGCTTAATAAATAGGGGCCCAGGTCTGTGATAGTGAGTAAATCACAATGGAAGACTGTGTGTGAGGTAGATTCAGCAGGTAATCTGTGGGCATGATGGTCACCTAGATGGAGGTGGTTCATTGATTGATTGATTGATTGATTTCAATTATTAATTGACAATATTAAAATGTAAGATTGTATGCCATATGTAAATTAACAATGTATACAAAACTGTGGTGGCCCTGAAGTGCAAATCACAACAGCAAATAGAAAAACGCAACGGGAAATGGTCAAACAACACGGCAAATAGGAAAACATGACAGCAAATAGGAAAACACTTCAACAAATCACAAAGCACAACAGCAACTAAGAAAACACAACAGCAAATCATAAAACATGACAGCAAATAGGAAAACACTTCAACAAATCACAAAGCACAACAGCAACTAAGAAAACACAACAGCAAATCATAAAACATGACAGCAAATAGGAAAACACTTCAACAAATCACAAAGCACAACGGCAAATAGCAAAACAAGACAGCAACAATGAAAACACAACAGCAAATATGAAAACACGACAGCAAATATGAAAACACGACAGCAAATATGAAAACACGACAGCAAATATTAAAACACAACAGCAAATAGGAAAACACGACAGCAAATATGAAAACACGACAGCAAATATGAAAACACGGCAGCAAATATTAAAACACAACAGCAAATAGGAAAACACGACAGCAAATATGAAAACACGACAGCAAATATGAAAACATGACAGCAAATATGAAAACACGACAGCAAATATTAAAACACAACAGCAAATAGGAAAACACGACAGCAAATATGAAAACACGACAGCAAATATGAAAACACGACAGCAAATAGGAAAACACTTCAACAAATTATAAAACACAACGGCATTAACTTCTACCGGAAAATGTAGGGCCTATCTAGCAGAGGACGGACCCTCCTGATTGGACAGACGGACTGTCTGTTTTCATATTTGCTGTCGTGTTTTATGATGTGCTGTCATGTTTTCCTATTTGCCGTTGTGTTTAATGATTTGCTGTTGTGTTTTCCTATTTGCTGTTGTGTTTTATGATTTGCTGTCGTGTTTTCCTATTTGCCGTTGTGTTTTATGATTTGCTGTTGTGTTTTTCTATTGGCTGTTGTGATTTGCACTTCAGGGCCACCGTACAAACAGATCATTATGCCATTGGACATTTGCAGTTGTCAATAGGATAACACAATAAAGCCATTTAGCTTATTTACATTGTGGTCCTGTTAGTGTTTGAGTGAGCAGATGTAAAACATACAGTATGTATGCATGTTTGTATGACTATAAGCCACATCTTCTCCTAACCCAGAGAGAATTACCCAAAAATACATGAACAACTAAAACAACAATGAGTATTTAGGGTCTACTGCAACTCAATCGATACAATAGTTTTATTTAGGACAACCTACTCAGCCAGCCATTTATGGAGGACTTAAAGTTTCCAATAGAGCTATTTAACTTTAGGCTTGCAGACAACCCATTCCACATAACTTCTGCTGAGTATAACAAACTGTCTTTTCCTATACAGCTTATGAATCTGCATCACACAAAATTAGTGTAGCTCCCTCTAGTGAGATAGCTGTGCACATTGCTAACCAAAGATAATTAATCACATAAATATTTGTGTACCGCATTGTTGAGTCTCCTGTGAACAATACACATGTGACAGTCTCTCCTCCACTCTGAGCCAATTAAGGCTATACAATTAACAAAGTGATGGTGTGGTTGGGCTTGAAGTTTAAAAATCAACCTAACTAGTTTGTTCTGTGAGGTCTGCAGCCACTTTTCAAGGATCTTTTGGATGGTAGTGTACTATCAAATGCAGAAGTAATCAAAATGGCATTGCATGAGTGTCCCTGCCAATATTTCAAGATAATTTCTGTCTATTAAAGTGGATATTCTAGCAAAAAAATAATATTTTTTTGATTGAGCTTTGATAGAACTTTTAGTATTATACTCTCTCCAGTTTATTGTCTAATATACACCTTAAGTAAGGGGCCAGGCGACGGGTCAGCTGGGCTGGAGTCAGGCAGCGGGTCAGCTAGGATGGAACCAGGCGACGGGTCAGCTGGGCTGGGGCCAGGCGGCGGGTCAGCTGGACTGGAGTCAGGTGGCCAGGCAACGGGGGCAGAGGTTGACTGGGGTGCCGACAGGACATGAGGGGCAGGAGTGGGTCTGACCGCCGACAGGACACGAGGGACAGGAGTCGGCCTGACCGCCGACAGGACACGAGGGGCAGGAGTCGGCCTGAATGCCGACAGGACACGAGGGGCAGGAGTCGGCCTGAACGCCGACATGGGGAAAGTCCCTGGGGGGCAGGACAAAGGCAGAGTCTCTGGGGCGGTCTCAGGGACGCCGGAGACCGGCAAGGTCTCAGGGGTGGTCTCAGGTGTGGTCTCAGGGGCGTCGGAGACCTGCAAAGTCTCAGGGGAACGGGCATAGCAGGTTCAGGGAGGCTGAACACCAGCCGGGGCTCAGGGAGGCGGGGCGTCAGTCGAGGCTCAAGGAAGCTGGGTGTCAGCCGGAATTGAGGGCAGCGGCTAGCCAGCCAGGGCTCAGGGAGGCTGCTAGCCAGCCGGGGATCATGGAAGGCTGCTAGCCAGCCGGAATTCTGGAAGGCTGCTAGCCAGCCGGGGTTTGGAGAAACCGCTAGCCAGCCGGGATTCTGGGGGGCTGCTATCCAGCCAGGATTCTGGGGGGCTGCTAAACTCATAGACATATATAGAGTAGACGCCACATCGACCGCTACTGCCTACTGGTGCTGACGAGCCGTAGGGCCGCCATCTTGGACGGTCACCCGCTCCATTCAGTGTAATCTGTTTGGCAGGTGCAATGAGTTGTCAGCGCGTTTAAATAATCATACCTCACTGAATACCGAACTGATTTTCATGCGGGTTTTTTGCTGCAAAGGTCATACACGTAGCCATGATACATGACACATGGTTCGGCGTATTTTAATATTCATAGTGGGCTTAACAGTAATAGAATATTCTGATATATGATATAAAGTGACCAGATGTCCGAGATCAAAATGGGGAACATAATCCCCGAAAAGGAAGAAAGACAGGGACATTTCCAGTTTGACTATCTGATTGAAAAACCTAATGTTGTGTCTTCAAAAACAAAACGGGGACAGAGGTATATTTTTCTGGATTTAGCCAGGGACAGGCAACCAAAAACGGGGACTGTCCCCTGAAATTATGTGATGTAGGCTATGATAGGTATTTTGCAAATCACACACTATAAATATAGAAAAGCAGAAACAGATAGTGGCAGTAAAGGGTTTCACGATTTTGACAAAATGTGATATTGCGATATTGATATGAATTAAGATATTTTTAAACATATGTAAAATTACAAAATAGATTCATAACAAATTAAACAAGTTTTCATCATCATATATTGGACTGGTACAACATAAATAAATAACGACCATGTCTACAGAACAGGACATGTTCTACTGGTTGTACAGTATAAAATATATAAAGAAAACAGGACACAACTGATCGTTATAGCTTTTGAAGTGGGCTCTAAATCAAGCACAACTAAGCCACACAGCCAACGGACGGGACGCAGTACGCCACAAAATAAACTAAGTATTGCATACTTATTGCGACTTTTGATATATTGCGATAACGACATTGAGTCGATATATCTTGCACCCCTAACACACGCACGTACCAGTACTCTGTTTAAAAGTTTTTATTTAAACTGCACATTTACTTGGTTGAATCTCCCTTGAAAAGTCTGCAAACTTAATTTATGTAGCAATTTTCAAAACACAGTTACAAAGTGCTTTACAGAACCCAGAGGGAAAGAGTGTGTGTGTGGAGGTTATCTGTTTATAAGATAAAAGAAAATCACAAAGAAATAATGTACAGATAAACTTCACTATACACAATCTCACAAACCCAGTGTGAGGCAAAGGAGAGCAACATTTAGATTCCTGGAGACACACACCATGAGGCTAGAGTTCATGAAACACAAACAGAGGTATTTACAGACCCGCCAACACTTAGAGCAGTATTCACATATAATGTAAGTATAGTGTTTCCAGGCAGTTGTAAGCCATTGCTTTCAATTTCAGTGTTAATTTTGTCAGACTGATGACAGATACAACTTAAAGATACTATGTGTTATGAGTAAGATTACGGTACAGATATAAAGCTTAGAATTAGTTCTGGGATGCCACAATTTAACACACACACACACACACACACACACACACACACACACACACACACACACACACACACACACACACACCTTCTTTCTCGTGCTCCCTTTCTGCAGTTCGAGAGAGTTGAGTTTGGCAATGTGGTGCAGCCTTATTTTGAGAACCGAGTGGGGAGATAACTGGTCACACACAAGGGCCAAAATGTTGGCGAATGGAGAAGGGTGCTCTTCAGCAGTTCCAGGAGAGGACATCTCCACAGCAGACAGGGACACAGTGTTATCTTGGGTTGCCACATTGCCTGTCTCACCAGGTGAGACACCACACCGAACCATCAGACAGCGGAAGATGGCCTGGAACTGGCGTGCCGATGGATTGTTATTCCAGCCGCCTTTTATGGAAAACAGGCACACAATACATACATTACTCACAAGACATAACAGATATTCATTAGGTATATTTTCAGAATGTATTGTAATTAAAAGAACACCAACCCTACCTGACGCTCTGATTGAATTAAATAGGAGCTCCAAGTGATCCTGGCTGAACCTGTAGGTGAGCACATAAACGCTGAACTTGGAGCAGTTCAGGAATCATCAGCATCAACGTGTCGATATTGACGACAAATCCGATGACCGACAAGTACCTGCGAAAGAAAAAACGTTCTATTACTCTGATCATGGCCAAACAAGACACCCCATGTGATTTTGTTCATTCAAAGCAGTAAAGTGAATTTTCCATCACATCCATTGGTAATGTGTAATCACCCATTCTTGAGTGCCACACAGGGGTGCAAACTCACAGAGAATGAAAATGGTAAACAGCTACCAGGACGGATAGATAATTAGTTTGCATCCATGTTTTTAGCAATGGGATCAGTTTCTTGTTTAACTTATACAGTATACTTCAATCAGGGTTCGAATTACGTGGGAACCAGTGGGAGCTGAGCTCCCATAGAGAGAGAATGAGCTCCCATGAAAGCAGTAAAATCATACACCAGTGGAGGTCTCTAAAAATCTTCAGCACCATTATTGAAATCACAAATAAAGCACTTTTCCCAAACACACAGAGCTCTGAAGCAGACCTGTGCATCGCTTAGTGTCCACTCTCGCTGTAAAAATAGAGATGAGCAGCGCGCCTTCCGTTCATAGTCTGTGCAGCTTCAGGTTTATAATGGTCTGCTGTCGACATGCTGCTTAGTTTCGGTTTCCCACTTCCCTAAACTTTGTCTCATTCAGAGACCAGAGTCTCAAACGGGGCTCTGAGTCTGTCAAGAGGTCTGAGATCTACCGTATCAGCAGAGCAATCACGTAATGCATGAGACATGAGAGGTATCTTACTTTTTTCGGGGTGAATTACATGTGAATAATACAGTGTTGGGCAAGCTACTTGGAAATTGTAGTGAGCTATGCTATCAGTTACTCTGCCGTGAATAAAGCTTCTCTAAACAAAAGTTACCACCCAGTCAAATGTAGCAAGCTAAGTAACCCAAACACAGCAGTAGGCTAGCTCACTACATAGGAAGCTACTTTAAGTTGCGCTAATTTCACATGACAAGAAAAGTGTAGCTTGTGTGGCCAAGCTACTTGATAAATAAAAGAAGTTAAGCTACTGAAATGTTACTTGATTCAGGAAATAGTGACGCTACCACCAAAATACTAAGTTACTAGCTAAGCTACAAGGAACGACTGCCCAACAATGATAATACAGTCTGCGCCACTAGTGTAAAATTCGCTGGCCAATGTTATACCAGTAATATTTTATTTTTTTCTACAATAGTATTCTTGTGTCAGTTGTAATCTAAGTCAGTGTTATGGAATATGATTTATCAAGTCTCAGTTCATAGCCGGGTGAACAATGGCCAGTGCAGTAAACATAGGCTAGCTAGCTGGCTACGATTGGGGTCATCCCTATGTTCCCTGGGACCCGTTTTCAGAAAAAAGGTTCTATGTTCCCCGTTTTTCCCAAAAAGGGTCGTATGTTCCCCTGTAGCAATACATACCGGGAAGCATTAGACCCTTTTTCTGGAAAAGGGTCCTATGTTCCCCGCAATCTATTAATCTTTACGGTAGACTCTCAGCATGGCCAGCAGGCCTACCGTCGCATGGCCCACCTTAGCTCAAGCAGCCCAAAATTAACTAGGAGGCTCGGGGACACTAGGAGGCGCGGGGACGCCGGGCAGCTCGGGGACGCCGGGCAGCTCTTGGACGCCGGGCAGCTCAGGCTCTAGCGGACTGACAGACTCGAAGTAGGGAAGGCCAAACTCCCTGGCAGTCGCCTGCCAGCGAACATCCATGAGGTGTTTGACCTAAATGAGGTTCTTTTTATGCAACCCACGAAACATTCCCAGCAACTTCTCCCCATCAATGTCCAAAGGGTGAAAAGATGGTTCAAATCTCACCACTGCTGGGTCCACACCTGGTCAGATTGTTCTGTTACGGTGTAGGACCCAAACGCAGGGAGAGGCAGGCAGGCAGGAGATGGTTTGAGCTTGAGGATTTATTTAAAAACCACAAAAACCAACCAAGGTGGTACTCATCCTAGGAGTAACGGCAGGCAAAAAAACAGGTGAAGACAATGAAGACAAAAGGCATCCAAAAAAGCAAGGGAGTTAAAAAAACCCCAAGAACAAACAGAAACAGACAAGAGCTGACACAAACTAACCAGACAAGAACATGAACACACGCAGGCTGACAGGGCATGGACACAAATTGACAATCTGACAAGAGACAAGGGAAACACAAGGACTAAATACACTGGGTAACGGAGTAACGAGGTGCAGGTGGGTCCGTGTACTTGGCGGTCAACGGATTTTCGTTTTGAAAGGAAAAAAACGAAAAAATGAAAAAATGGCCAGTTTCCCAATTTCCATTAGTAAATAGGAAAACAAAAAATGGAAAACAACCCATTATTCGCTTTTTGTTTTGATATTAAAAAACGGAAAACGAAAAACAATCTCGTTATCCGATTGTCTTTGATGTGTTTATAGATGGAACTCGGAAATTAAAATACGTGTGTATAAGTTGTATTCCTTAATTTTGCATTGGTATTTTTTTTCATGATCCGGAAGTTACTCCTGCGAGCTTGGCGGTCAGCAGAGGGTGCACTGCCGTTTGGATGTCCGCGCAAACCACAATGGAAAGTTATGTTCTCTTTCGAGGAGGCAAACGGGTTACACTAAAAGATGATGACATGTCTATGGACAAGATATGCAGGATATTTCAGGTGCTGTTATTGTTCAATATATAATATATACTACACAATAGAAGTAGCTATAACTTACATTTTTGCACGTAAGGACATAACGTTATGTTGTGGACTTGCCAACACAGTTCACAGAGCCTTGGTTAGCTAGCTTGGTGGCATGTGTTTCTAGACAGGTAACATTAAAGTTAGCATGAGTTCTTGCTAATGTTAGTAACACTACTTTGCTAACTACCTAACTTTATTTGTTAAAATATGTTAAACTATGATATTTTCATGTTTTCAGAAATTTTATTTAAACGTTTTGTTTATATTTGTTATTAAGCTAACAATGAATCTGAGGGATTAGCATTTGTCTTTTTACTGTTTACCATTTATTTGAAATGTTCTTTAAACCTATGGTATTTTTCATTCTATGCACTTAAACAGGTTGATGGCAGCAGTCTGTACATTACAGATGATGCAAACACCGCAACATTTCCAGAGCCATCTGGACGTTTTTGCACCCTCAATCTTATACATCGCGGTCATTATGAGCTCCACGGGGATCCAGATAAAAGTCAGCTTCCTGCAAGCAGAGCCCTTCCCACTGCTGCTGTTCCTTTTGCCTTCATGCGCCGCCCCGCACCTGCCGCTTCTGCTTCCACCGAAACACCACGACCTTCCCCTGGAACCCCACGAGCTACTGGCCTGTTCCCTGCAAGATCCTTCCAAAGGTTACTTGTTAAATATGCAACTGAACTCTGCTGCTAAAATGTCATCATATAGCTAAAATATTGATATAATGTTAGGCCCACAGGTCTGGTTTATCCACAGGTCTATGTTGCTGAAATAGTGAATGACAAGCTCAGTACTTCCAGGACAGTTGTCATTCGCTTTTTGGAAGCTGATGCAACTGTTGAACGAATAACAGCAAAGGTGAAGGATGCATTAGGCTGTGATAAGCCAATTACCCTGACAGACAGCCAAGGAAATGAAATAGTGGACTCAGAGGGCACAAGAAGTAAGTTTTATGATCAGAATGTTGCTTCTAATTTGTGTTTTGTAATTAGTGTTAAAAAAAAGTAGTTAAAACAGATTAACTGATGTTATGTTCTTTATTATGATCTGATAAGCTAGATTTTTAGACAAGAGCTCAACTTCTTTACATGACAATTACATTGAAAACAAAGACTTTACAAAGAAACAAAGATTGTAAGTGCTGTGTATCATTGTAAAAAATCAGTTACTGCATTGTTAGTGCAATTTATCTTGTTATGGACTGAAACCACTTTTACAGTTTCTTCTGTAATAAATGTTATTTTTGGAAGTATACTGCTTCCAAAAGAGACCTAACTGCATCTTTAAAAGGGCCGTAGTTATGGTGAACCACATTTTTGTACAGTGATAACATGTCAAAGTGAGAACCAAACTTAGTTTCAGTCCATTGTTGGGCCTCTTCAGAGGAGAAAGGATCACATCCAAAAATGGATTCCCTTTTCAACGCGGATCCCATTTCCTGCTGATACAGATCAGCTGCAACCGAACCAACAGGCAGAAAGTCCTCGGGAAGTTTTACACCCTTCTTTAGCCAGTTAATTTGGTATTCCCTTTCCTGTAAGACATAACATGTTTTACATGTTGAATCTGTCCATATACTGTAGTTTCAATATGCATTTGCAGTTTAATTTGAGCTACAAATGAATTAATCCAATACAAATTGAAATCTATAATAGAACAGCAAAAATGATTTAAACTTTTAATTAATAAGTCATGACATTAATGTAGCCAGCGAAATGAAATTAATTTTACCTGGGATCCTGTGTGCATTCCATGCCTCTGTGACTTTTGTGATGCCAATCCTAGCCATCTGGCATGTCAGGTTTGACACACAATACTTTGATGTGTTGTCCTCCATGTCCAATTCCTCTTGGTCCACCAGCTCTACCAAAGCTGTCTTCAAAGGGTAGTTGACTCTGGCATTCACCTCCGTCCACATTCTCTCGATCACATGGTTCTGTGCAGGTTTTTAAGGATAGTGTTAGTCTGCCTGCCGTCATTAGAAATACAATTGCAAGAAGCCTGGATTCATTTTTAAGAAAACATTTATTTCACCCTTGTAGAAGGAGTCTGAAGCTAAGGCTGCCTGTGAGTATTGTGTCTGTGTTCTGCCAGGTATTCCTGTATGAATAATGCCAGATAAAACTCTTTCCCACAGTCAACTCTGACCTGATCCCATAGTCCATAGGAAAGTACAGCAGGTCTGAGGACAAATCACAGACAAACATAAAATATAACCTTTACACATAAACAGCATTAGTCTAAGCCATAAATCCCTAAAGTGCCAATTAAAACTCCACAGCACTTAACAATGTTTTCCAGCTCCACTCCACACACACACACACACCAAAATGTGGTGTGACACCAAAATCTGTGACCCAAATTAGAAGTGAAGAGCTCAGGGTGGTTGACGTTGTGAATTGGTCGCAGTTTGGTTAGGTTTAGGCACCAAAAGTACTTGGTTACGTTTAAGAAAAGATTGTGGTTTGGATTTGGACACAGAATCTGATGGCTTGTAGAATTTGGTGTTACAGAGGAAAGCTACCACACAACCACCGAGCAATTTGGGCACAGTGTCTTGCCCAATGCCACTTTGACATGCAGACTACCACTACTAGTACTAACAAAGTTATTTTACCTGTATACTTTCTCATAAATGATGATGTTGCATTGGCATAGTAGAGTGACTGACAACCTCCTTGCTGAAACCATCGATAGCCATTACATGGGTCACTCCAAACATAACAAGCTTTTCATTCTGATCTACATGTAGCTTGTGCCCCATGTATTGTGCATTGTAGGGTATGGGGTTCAGATTTCGGGCACCCTAAAATATAAGAACGACATTATTATAAAATCTCAATAATCCTTGATTTGTATAAGATTGACCTACACCTAAGTTACAGTGGGGTCCAACCATCTGAAGCCCTGTTTCAGCAAGCAGGCTTAACAGACACTGAGCTTATCCTTGTGCTCTGAGTTGACTAAACCTGAGATGGGAAAGTCAGAGTTTTTGGTTCCAGAACAGCTGATAGAATTAGTTCAATCAACTCGTCGAACCGGATGGAAGTGCGTGAGTAGGGATGAAAAAAAGCTATCATCAATGAAGTTCTGATACTACAATTTACCATGGCTACGGGTAAATAAAGAGCAGAGCGTCCAATCTAATCCAGTGGCACTAGAAATATGAATGTGTGCCAATGCGGACCATGACATTTATCTTAAAAAACAGGAATGGAGGAAGGATCAATAAGTTAAAAATATAAAATTTTATTCAGCGTATTCCACTCCAGCTCATTCACCAGACTTTAAGTTCCTTAATGAATGATAAAGTTCTGGGATTCTCCCATATTGCATTTGATTTTTAAATATATTTATACAGCTATAACCTCGAGGGACAAAATGCCAGTGGCTGAAGATAAAAATATGGCTCAAACAGATAAGACACAGTTTAGGCTACTCATGGCTTATGGTTGTAAAGTCACATTCCGACCCAGGAGGAGGATTATTTTTTGCAGTGGAAAATGTGACTTCCATCAGGTTCAACATACTGAATACTGAACTAATTCTATCAGCTGTTCTGAAACTAAAAACTCAGAGTTTCACCTCTCAGGCTCAGTCAAATCAGAGCTCAGGGTAAAGCTCAGAGTTTATTAAGCCTGCTTTCGGAAACAGGGCCCTGATGTGTTCTATTGAAACGCAGAAAAAACAAAACAATGCTATGACCTTACCTGCTGTCTTGCAATGTGGTAGGGTTGATGAATACGTCTCAACACTTTGCCCACTCTGCCCTCAGAAGCTTTAACCCCTTTTGCAGATAGATAGCCTGTCATAAATTTTCGGCCAAAAGACAATCCAGTCTGGGAGCAGAAGTGCAACTTAGTTTAAATGTTAATTGTTATCCTAAACATTCTACTACATAATAAAGTGACTAAGGCATGTTTTGTATCATCTATCGATAAACAACCAACATGTTTGGTGATCTAATTAAATCTAAAAATCGCATAGGCCTAGCCCTAGTCTGCATATCGGCCTAGCTATGGTCAGCGTTTTATTTACTTTAAGAGTAGCATTCATTTGTATGTTTAGCGAAAGCGGTAAATGGCGATTGATAAAAAAAAAAAAAACTTACCTCAGCAATACCTTCAGCGATTTCAACTTCAAGTTGGCCGTCAGGACAGAAGTTCCTGACAAGTCCCTGCTCAGCACACCACCTCCGCACACCACCTCCCACACAACCCCTGTATCATTCCAAACTGTGAACCCAACGCAGCTGCTATATCCCCACAAGACATCCCATTCTTTCGTTTTTCTAATATAAAACTAGAATATTCGTCTAAATACATTATTACGTCCGTCTCATTCTAACTGTTGATATCTCATTGATGTCCAAATGACTTCCAGGTATGCAGCATACAACCCGCTTACTACGAGCACTTCAGGGTAATGAAAAAAATGAATAAGGAAAAATACATTTATACACACGTATTTTAATTTCCGAGTTCCATCTACAAACACATCAAAGACACTCGGATAACAAGATTGTTTTTCGTTTTCCGTTTTTTAATATCAAAACAAAAAACGAATAATGGGTTGCTTTCCGTTTTTTGTTTTCCTATTTACTAATGGTAATTGGGAAACTGGCAGTTTTTTGTTTTTGTTTTTTTCATTTCAAAACGAAAATCCGTTGGCCGCCAAGTACACAGACCCAGGTGACACAGCAGGTGAAAAACATTAGGAGTGGCAGGGTAATCAACCAAGGCGGGAAAACACAGGAAGTAAAACTAGACAAGACAAGACAGAAAACCCGACTATCAAAATAAAACAGGAAACAGAAATAAACACAACTAGGAAACAGAAATATACAGAATAAAAATACAAAACAAGACTGTAAATAATACAAACACAAGGGGACAAGACATAGAACTAAAACACCAGGTACAAATGGAACAAAATACAAAGCAAAATACTGAAACCATAACATAAATACTCTTTTTTCGGTTTTCTATGACTGGAACCCCATAGGACGTCATATGACCAAACAAATCTGACTATAGCTCATTGTGACACACGTGTTATGATAGCTGGAGAAGGAGAAGAAGGGAGAGGGTGTACTTTTCTCACACTTTGGCGGTCTCTACACAACAAGGACACATTTTTGTTGAAAAGCCATGAAAAAGGGCATTTTGTATTATATGTCATGATGTATTGAGATGCGTGAGGGGTGAGTGAGTGAGTAGGCTGCTCATGGATGAGCGCCCGAGCAGTTGCACCCCCAAATTATATATATATTACTTATATTATACTTATACTGTATACCTCACCACTTGTTTAAATGATTTCCCAGCAAATTTATGTCTCTTAATTTGTAGGAGGGAAATGGATGGAGTATTTTTTATCAACAAGTAATATCTAGGTGCTCAAGCTGTGAGAAAAAATGCAGCCAGCCAATGAACCATTGTAGAAAATCAGGTCAGTCAAGCCTAAACAGTTTTGAGGGGTCAGTTAGTCAGCCAAGTACCAGTGTGTCCACAAATGCTCGTGGTCTGGTTTGTATGTGAAAGTAAAAAAGACAAAGACAAACTTTGGTCAGATTATAAGAGTTTAAAAAATGATGCCTGAAAATAATAATAACACACTGTTCAGGCAATAAAAGCAAAAAAAAAAAAGTTAACTCTTATATTCTTACACTGAGAGTTGTATTTATTTGGAATGTGTGTGTGCAGCGTTAAAGTAGAGTAGTTTATAGCTTATATCAGTTAGGAAATTATCAGAATGGACTACTTCCTCTACAAATGTGGTTAAAAGTAGGGTAGCTCATTACGACAGGTAGGGAATATCTATCAGAATGGACTACTTCATGTATAAATATAGTTAAAAGTAGGGTAGCTTATTCTGTCAGGTGGGAAATATCTATCAGAATGAACTACTTCCTCTATAAATGTGGTTAAATGTGGGGTAGCTCATTATGTCAGGTGGGAAATATCAATTATTATGCGCTACTTCATCCATGAATGTAGTTAAAAGTAGGGTAGCTCATTATGGTAGTTAGGAAATATCTATTAAAATGGACTACTTCCTCTATAAATGTAGTTTAAAGTAGGGTAGCTCATGATGACAGGTAGGAAATATCTTTCAGAATGGACAACTTCCTTTACAAATGTGGATGAAGTAGAGTAGCTTATTCTGTCAGGTGGGAAATATCTATCAGAATGGACTACTTCCTCTATGAATGTCGTTAGAAGTAAGATAGCTCATTCTGTCAGGTGGAAAATATCTATCAGAATGCACTACTTCATCCATAAATGTAGTTAAAAGTAGGGTAGTTCATTATGATAGGTAGGAAATATCTATCAGAATGAACTACTTACTCTATAAATGTAGTTTAAGGTAGAGAAGCTCATTCTTTCAGGTGGGAAATATCCATCAGAATGAACTACTTACTCTATATATGTAGTTTAAGGTAGAGAAGCTCATTCTTTCAGGTGGGAAATATCAATCAGAATGCACTACTTCCTCTATAAATGTAGTTTGAAGCCTGGAAACTCATTCTGAGAGGTGTGAAACTATCAGAATGCATGACCTCCCCTATAAATATAGTTAAAGGTAGAGTAGCTCCTTCTTTCAGGTGGGAAATATCCATCAGAATGCACTCCTTCATCCATTAATGTAGTTAAAAGTAGGGTAGCTCATTATGACAGGTAGGAAATATCTATCAGAATGGAATACTTCCTCTATAAATGTAGTTAAAGGTAGAGTACCTCATTCTGTCAGGTGGGAAATATCCATCAGAATTGACTACTTCCTCAATAAATATAGTTAAAAGTAGGGTAGCTCATTATGACAGGTAGGAAATATATAACAGAATGTACTACTTCCTCTAAAAATGTAGTTAACTTACATTAAGACAAGCATTACTGTATGCTAACTAGGAATTATTAGTGTGCAAATCCAACTAAACTGACTAACCTCATTTGTAGATGCAGAATAGGCTTTTTGTTTGTTGTGTAAATAAATCATTAGAATGTATGTTCTTTTTTTCCGGGCCAGTAAAGTTATACAAGGGGCCAGTAAACTTTGCTCTACTGGCTGTTCTGAATGAGCTGCAGGGCCCGGATGGCACATGCAGGCAGGCCAGCCAGAAGGGAGTTGCAGTAGTCTAGACGTGAGATGACTAGAGCCTGAAACCGAAACTGAGCCGCCTTCTGCTTTAGAAGGGGACTTATCCTTCTGATGTTATGCAGCATGTATCTACACGATCGGGTAGTTGCAGCAATGTTGGCAGTAAGGGAGAGTTGGTCGTCAGGTGTCACACCCAGGTTTCTAGCAGTCTGGGTGGGGGCTACCACAGAGTTGTCAATAGTTATAGTCAGGTCCTGGGTAGGAGAGCCCTCTGTGGAAGGAAAAGGACATCAGTCTTGTCAAGGTTGAGTTTCAGATGGTGTGTGGACATCCAAGAAGAAAATGTCAGTCAGACAGGCCGAGATACGTGCTACTACCTGAGTTTCAGATTCGGGAAAGGAGAGAAATAGTTGGGTGTCGTCTGCGTAGCTGTGGTAGGAAAAAAATATGTTTAGGGCATTTCCTCTCTAACTGGGACATTTTGGGACCAATTGGTGGGATTGCTGTGGAAAAAGTACACACGGACATACACTGGAAAGAGCCAATTTAGGTTTTATTGAGATTTAACCATGTATCCAGCTAATTTAAATAGCTCACGTTATATGCTGTATATAGCGTTTTCTTTTGCGGGATGTAACTGTTCCACCAAAACAAGTTTCTTACTGAAACTGTTTATCAGAGCTGCTTCCGAAGCTTAGACAATTGTGATTGGTTTAAAGAAATACAAACATTTCAAAGGTTTTTTTTCTCCTATACCAGAATATATCTGAGGTGTAGCCAGACCTTACTGCACAGTACTGTGGAGATAGGTCTGATAACCCCACCCACACATTCAGCCAGATCACCTGAAACAGCTGTGTGGCTGTTGAGACTTTAAAAAGGTTAGCAGTTTCCTCCAGAGCTCTTGGACAGCAGACTGCTAAACAAAACTATGGTGAGTCACTTTTAATCTCAAAACAGTGTGCTCTGTTCAACAAGAACACAACTTTAACACTCAGAACAATCACTCAGTTAAGTTTGAATATTATACTAAGAAAACAAGAAACAGGACAGCAGATTGGTAACTTTTACACAGATAAGTTCACATCCTAGATGTGTGGATCTGTAGTTTAAAGTAGAAATATTCAAAAATCTAGTGTACTTTTTCTACTCAAATAAATGAAATCATGTTGCCTGCAAATGTCATCGTATTCCCTTTATTAAAGAAAAACACATTAAGTTCCACTTTTATCACCCTCAGTTCTCCAAGTCTATGCGATGCACAGCCCTCCTGTAGCTCTCAGCGAGCCCAATGCTAACCCTCCTGAAAGCCCAAAGTTTCAGCCAACTGTCCATATGCATCTGGGATGTTTCATGCTTTTTTACCTTCTCTGAGAGACATCTGTAGTTGTCCATGCAGAGTCTGTGCTCCCATCAGATGGAACACACCATAATATGTATTATCCTTTTTTTTAGGAAACAAGCAGTGATGAGGAAATGAAGGAGGAAACTAAAATAAATAGTTGACTGAATACTTTGAGTCAATCAACAAACTGCAGGCAAGGCACAGGAGGGAGATGCTGGAGGTCCTGAAGCGCCACAAGGAGGAGAAGGAGATGCTTCTCCAACAAGGTACATTTTATTTACTTTTTGATTTCTGGCTGTGGAGCCTGTCTGGGTCCCAGGATCAGCTCAGATAAAGTGGTATCAGTGGCATCTATCCATGGATAGTGGTGTTGGAGTCACAAATCCTGCTAAACGAGCAAATCTTTTTTCATTTCAACATTTTACTGCACATTCACACCGTTTGAGGTCAGAGAGACTGCTGTAGCTGCTGATATTCTTTTAAATATTTTGCAGGTGATCTACCAGTGTGCCAACTGGAAGGGGTCTGGGTCATGACCATGCAGATGCCGTCCGGTTGCCGGGTGGCCCTGACATCAAGGGGTGGTAACGCGATTGTCAAATCCACCACTGTCGCAAGAGCTGCATAAACAAATCAGAATTTTCGGTTTCAGGATCGAGATGCTGGAGGAGAGCAACAACAACAACAACAACAACAACAACTCAGCTGGTCAGTGATCATATTCACACGTTCATGGTCACACATTCATACCACAACTGTAGCTCTAATAAAAGATTTAATGTGAACTAGAGTTAGCACATCACATGCTGCACCAACAGTATGAAACACTCCTCACTTCCTGTCTCCTCAATGGGCATGATGTCTAACATTACATATTGCTAAAAGTCATATTTATTATCAGGAACATTAGTTTTGTCAGGGCGTTGTGAACGTTAGCGTCTCTGGAGAGTTTGTTCCAGAAGGGCCATTCACACTGTACGTGCAAACGGCAGCGCTGCGCTATGAAACCCATTATTGTCAATGGCTTGCGCGCGCAAGAACTGGTCTGCCGCTGCGCTGAGCAAAGCGCAGCGCAAGCAGCATTTTGCGGCTGGCCGCTCTTGCGCGTGACGCGGTCAAAGTTCAACATGGTTCAACTTTGACCACGGCACGCGCAAGAGCGGCCGCAGTGCGCTGTGACGTGCCTGAAAAACAACAACAAAAACACAGAATACACGTGGATCCACAAACGGAACATGGACTAGGGGTTGATTTTGGCCGTCAGCGATCTCCCAGAGCTGTATAGGCTACGACACAAGTAGCAAAACTATAGATTCAAAACTATGCCGTGGAAGCATAGTTCACCATAATAGGTATGCCAGCTGTGTAGGTTATTGTAGCCTCTTAATTTAAATCATTCAGGTTTGTTTTAGCTATGTGAAATCAACATGGACATGTCTCCACTGAACTACAACCCTATGTTAAATTTTTTTTCTCAGTTACTTTGGTGCATTTGTCAAATCATAATTTGCATTTGCACAACAGTGAGTGCATTTCTTAAAACAATTTGTGTAAACTGCAACGCATAGTGACTGACCTGAAAAATCGTGTATCTTGCTGGAAATCTTTTCTTTGTGTCCAAAGCAAGTATTTATACCAATGAATCAAACTCACAAGTCCTTACGCCATTGTTTATACCAAGATAATGAATCTGCTTTTTGTTGTTGTCCATATTTAACAGTTCACTCTGTAAGTATAGTCTAATGAACAATGCACATGAAAGGGAGATCAAAGGGTGATCAGAGATGACAATAATGTGTAACTTTGTCACATTATTGTCATCTCTGATCTGAGAAATGCGCCAAAGCAACTGAGAAGAACTGTAGCCTACTGTTGTGAGCTGCGAAAACCAAATACCAAGTTGATTATACAGCTCCATACAGGTATTTGTAGGATATATTTGTATTTTTTATTAAAAAGACATATCATTTATACTCTTTATTGATCCCCAATGGGGAAATTACAATTTACACTCTGTTGTTATTACACAATAATAATATTATTGTATTTGTATGTTTATATGATGTAAAATATGTTTGGACTGATTGACACAAGTCATGTTCATTTACATTTAAGTTCACATATAGGTATATAGCTAGGTATATGGCCTTTACACTGAATAACTACCCATTTCCAAGTGTGTAAGCTCCAGTTTTGGAGGAATTAATTGCACATATGCATTAAACACAGTGTTTTCCAGAGAATGAATGATGCATGTATGAATCTAGGCGCATATCTTAGCTTTATTATACCCAACTGCAATGACTGCAGACCTCTTACTTAAGTAGCCTATATAAACATGCAATGACACATAGTGTTGAAATGCAACATTTTATTCAGAAATGAAAATAATCCACACGTCTTCATCTATTTGGAGGAGGAGTGTAAGAAAATGTGGAAGAACCTAAGGGACAGGTACATAAAGGAGAGGAGACAAAAAAGTGGTGCGTGGGCAGACTTGGAAGTACTTTTCCATACTGTCTTGTATGGAGCCACACATCAGGGAGAGACAAACAGCCAGACGCTCCGTTGTAGAAATGGGCTTTCAGAATGTTGTTCGCATCCGGGAAATCGTAGGCCCGACTCTCGTCAGCAGACTGTCAAATTGCTCCCTGTTGAGCCTTTTGGTACTTTGACTGGTACCTCTGGAACCAGTCAAAGTGAAAGTGAAGCTCCTTCACCAGCCAGTATTCCCCCAACTGCTCTCTGGACCTGAGGGTCTCGTACACACACACCCTTCTTGCTGCTGCTGCGGTGCCTTCCTCCATCTTCTCCTCACAACCAGGGCAAGTGCCAAGGCTTTCTTTTGGTTCAAAGACAGAAACATCTTTGCCACCAAATCACTACTGAAATCGCTGTGTATCCTACACAATGTCGCATGTAGGCTATTACATGTCTGATTTAAACACCGGACGCAGACGTGACGTGCATTCAAATATTGGCGCATGTATGACGTAAATTTGCGCTGAGCCCGGTGGCAAGCACATCAAATATAGTTGGGAATAGGACAACCTAGCGGCGAGCGCAGCGCATGCCTCGTACAATGTGAAACGGCCTTGAGACAGAAACAGGTCTGGAAAAAAGTCAATTTTCTCCTGATGTGTCCGTCTGAAAAATGCCATTTTAGTGTCAGAATGTTCTGGAGATATGTGACTTGTAAATGGCTCCAATATTTATTTTGGTGAATATGGAGTGAAAGAATTTCTCATAATCTGTGTTCTCATTCACTTCTCCTGTTGGCAAGTTTATTTATAGAGCACCTTCTCATACACAAGGGTTATTCAAAGTGCTTTACAGGCAAAAAATACAATGCAAGGACAGACACATTTCATAAAGTTACTTATAGCAAAGTGTAAAACCTAAAATAATTAAAATTGCCGTGAACAAAAACCTCTGGAAAAGAGAACAGCCTTATGTTAGTTTTAAAATGGTTACAGTTGGCACTTGTCTTAGAAGCTGATTCCAGCAGTGGGCAACATGATGGCTACGAGCTGTTTCACTGTTGGAATCAATACACTCAGGACCTGCAGCTAGTTAGGATTAAACCCACAGGACACGTGTCTAAACCGTCTTTGTGTATTTATAAACCACACATGTTTTAATCCTTTTTCTCTGTTTATCAGAATATCCTGGTGCAGGGCAGTGGCGGAGAATTTTAGTTTTTTGTAAAATTAATAAATTTGATTTAGCTTTACTCTTGAGCTGTGTCTTCCTCTTCCTCCTAAACATACAGGTCAAATTTGTATATACTGCATGTTTTACAGCAGTTTGTCTGCTCCAGCAGTATTGGAGGCTGACACTGATATGAATCAACGCCTAAAGTAAATATGTAATTACTTAATGCAAAACAAAATCTGGACTTGTGTTAGTTAACTGAAGGGTGTGTGTGTGAAAGAGTGAAAAGAGCTGAGAGGTTGAGGAAACCTTGCATTGTTTTTTTTTTTTTTTTTACGAATGAGTCCTTCAGTTTTACTGAACCAGTAACATCAAGAACTTCTGGCAGCTTGTGTGGCTATTATTTTGGACAGCTCTTCATCTGTTTGACACTTTACTGTTCGTCATTTACTCCTGAAAGTCACTCGGGCTGCAACTTACCCATTATTTTAAAATGGTGAAATGTGGATCAGTGTTTCCCAAAGCCCAAGACGATGTCCTCAATTGTCTTCTTTTGTCCATAACTCAAAGATATTCAGTTTACTGTCCCAGTGGAGAGAAGAAACTAGAAAATATTCACGTTTAACAAGCTGACATCACACAAGTTTCACTGTTTTTAATTCAAACGGATTAAAGAATTTTCAAATAGTTGAGATGAATCTAAGAGTTGAATGTTTGCAGCTTTCTTCCTAAAGTAGAAACGGTTGATGTCATTGAACTAGTGCATTTCTCCATGTGCTTTGGTTAATAATGCAGCTGCGTCGTTTGGCCACATGAGGACGCTGTTGTCCAGAGTTAGCTTAGTTACAGCAGCAGCAGACACAGACAGACGGACAGAGACACAGACAGACACAGAGACAGACATAGACACAGACACAGAGACACAGACAGACAGAGACAGAGACACAGAAAGACAGAGACAGACACGGACAGACAGAGACAGACACAGACAGAGACACAGACACAGACACAGAGACACAGACAGACAGACAGAGACACAGAGACACAGACACAGAAGGACACAGATACAGACAGACACAGAGACACAGACAGACACGGACAGACAAAGACAGACACAGACAGACACAGAGACACAGACAGACATGGACAGACAGAGACAGACACAGAAGGACACAGATACACAGACAGACATGGACAGAGAGACAGACACAGACAGAGACACAGACACAGAGACACAGACAAACAGAGACACAGACAGACAGACAGAGACACAGAGACACAGACACACACGGACAGAGACAGACACAGACAGACAGACACAGAGACACAGACAGACACAGACGGACACGGACAGATAGACAGACACGGACATACAGAGATAGACAGAGACAGAGACACAGAGACACACAGACAGAGAAAGACAGGCAGACAGAGACACAGACACAGAGACACAGCGACACAGAGACACAGACAGAGACACCAACAGACAGACAGATACAGAGACAAAGACAGCGACATAGAGACACAGACAGACACAGAGACACAGACGGACACGGACAGATAGACAGACATGGACAGACAGAGACAGACACAGACAAACAGAGACACAGACAGACACGGACAGACAGAGACAGACACAGGACATAGAGACACAGACAGACACGGACAGACATAGACAGACACAGTCAAACACAGAGACACAGACGGACACGGACAGACAGAGACAGACACAGACAGACAAAGACAGACAGACAGAGACACAGACACAGACACAGCGACACAGAGACATAGAGACACACACAGCGACACAGAGACACAGACAGACAGAGATACAGACAAACACAGAGACACAGACAGAGACACAGAGACACAGACAGAGACTTAGAGACACAGAGACACAGAGACGCAGAGAGAGACACACAGATAGAGACACAGAGACACAGACAGAGACTCAGAGACACCGACAGAGACACAGAGACACAGACAGACACGGACAGATATAGACAGACACAGAGACACAGATAGAAACACAGACAGAGACACAGACAGAGACAGACACAGACAGACAAAGACAGACAGACAGACAGAGACACAGACACAGAGACAGAGACAGAGACAGCGACACAGAGACACAGCGACACAGACAGAGACACAGAGACACAGACAGAGACTTAGAGACACAGAGACACAGACAAAGACTCAGAGACACAGACAGAGACTCAGAGACACAGACAGAGACAGCGAGACACAGACAGACACGGACAGATAGAGACAGACACAGAGACACAGAGACACAGATAGAAACACAGACAGAGACACAGACACAGTCAGAGACACATACACAGACAGAGACACAGACAGAGACAGAGAGACACAAACAGACAGAGACAGACAGACAGACAGAGATAGACACAGACAGACAGAGACACAGACATACAGATAGACAGACAGACAGACAGACAGACAGAGACAGACAGAGACACAGACAGACAGAGAGACAGACAGAGACACAGACAGACAGAGCTTTAGCTCTTTCTCCAGAGGGCAGCTGAACTAATCAGGGCAACAATAGCTTATTACATACTAATGATAATATATCTACAGAAGCCTGCGATTACTATATTTGGGGCTGATTTGGGTCATTTGATCATGTTTGAAAAAGAGAAAAGTTGTTGATAACGAAATTCTTTGTTTTCCATACTTTTGATTGACTTTTGATCTTGTTTTGTGGTTTTGTTTCTGTTATTTGAATGTTACTTGGGCATGTACCTGCCATCTACCTGAAGCTGCCTGTGATCTATTTCTACAATAAATCCCTGGAATCACCCTGCTGCCCAGCTGTTTCCATCTAGGTCCTGCCCGTGTTGCCCCACCATCACCGGTGTGACATGTATTGTATCTTATGTCTGCCCTATAAAGAAAATGTACAACTTTTACATTTGTAAGGTAATGAATGTTCTGCTTTGCTTAAGAAAGGAATCTTTGGAACAACAATGAGTGATTACTGAGTCCAGTGATTATCCCTGGAAGCCCTCAGGATAAAAAGGCGGCTTACATGTACACTACCGGTCAAAAGTTTGGGGTCACTTATAAATTTCCATTCCACTCCATTCCAGACAGAATGCCAGCTGAGATCAGTTGCATTGATTTTTTTAATCAGGGCAGCAGTTTTCAGATTACATCATGTGTTTACATAATTGCAAAAGGGTTCTTGACTGTTGTAGACAGAAGTGGCTGAAGAAACGCTTGAAATCCAAGCTTTTTGGTCTAAACGTCATACCCAAATTAAAAGTGGTTCAGCTCCCATATATTATGACACTCTGGGGTGTGCCTGATATCACTGGAAAGGTGGTTGATGTGGGTGTGTTTGTGTATTTGAGAAGTGTTTTATTTTGTACTTTATTGGCTTTTTTCTTTGCACTTTTCAAATGGAAATAAAAAAAAATGCACAGACATATCTGTAGAAAAGAATTCATATAAAATCCATTTTTGAGTCTTTTGGCTTCTGGATTATTTATGTAGTAAACTGAGACATGTGGTTAATGCCCTGTGTTGTCTGTCACCTGTCAGATGTGTTTACAGCAGTGTATTCTAATCATTTAATCATTTTACAGATGTATGACTTGGATGGAAATAAAAAACCTCCATTCTAGCCTCTGTAACTCTGTGTCAGTAAAGCCTAGAATCACACTGACACTTGTAACAAAAACTTGTTTGTTGAGTGTTTCCTTTCCAATGATATCACATCCCAGAGTGTCAAAGTATATGGGAGCTGTACCACTTTTAATTTGGGTATGCCATTTAGACCAAAAAGCATGGAATTTCAAGCGTTTCTTCAGCCACTTCTGTCTACAAAAGTTGAGAACCCTTTTGCAATTATGTAAACACATAATGTCATCTGAAAACTGCTGCCCTGATTAAAATAACAATGCAACTGATCTCAGCTGGTATTCTGTCTGGAATGGAGTGGAATGGAAATTTCTAAGTGACCCCAAACTTTTGACCGGTAGTGTATATGAGACAATTTCACCTTGCAGGATTTAAGACCAGTGATTGACACTAGAACACACACGTAGGAGAGTTTATAGACCACGCTGTCCATGGTGCTGAAACAGAGCCTTGTTACTAAAACAGAGGGGAGCTGTCCATGGTGCGGAAAGGAGCATTGTTGTAGCCTTCAATTAAGGCCACTTTTCTTTTATGAGCGCTGGAAGTATTAAAAAATGAATTGATAAAAACGGGCCAGTAAAAGTGCAGTGAATCGAATAAAAAAAAAAGAGTGATCAATTATCGAGTGATTTGATGAATTAAAAGCTGTTTGATTAAAACGCTTGTGATATCACAAAAACAAAGCAATGTTTAATAATTTCCCCGGACCTACATTCACAACATTGGCATTTATCATCTAAGGAACATGGCCTTAAGGGTGGAAGTAACTGTAAAAAGTCATTGAAAAAGTCACGAAGATGCATGTGAATTTAAAAATAGAGCGGTTGATTATCAAGTGATGTGATAAACCTGATAGATGTTTTATTGAAAATACTGTTGCCCTGATAATGAGCTGAGCTATGTCACTGACATCTATCATTTATCATTTTCAATTTTAGTTAATTCCACCCCATAATGTTGATCAAAATCTATTTGTACTGCTCCAATTTTTATCAATTAATTTCTCTTACTTTCACCACTTGTGTTCTCAATATCTTTTGGTCTAATTCAGTCTCAGCGACAACAAGAGGCAACGGTATGTAACTCTACTGTATGCACATCATTCCCTCATCACAATCTGTATTTTGTGTGTGTGCGTGTGCGTGTGTGTGTGCGTGTGCGTGTGCGTGTGTGTGTGTGTGACATGAAGGTGACGAGTCAGTGAGCAGTGGCAGCGTGGAGCGACTCCCCCTGCTGGATGACATGGTGCTTTATCACTGCCGACATTCAGACCAGCCGGTTTTGGAGCAGCTTTCCCAGGCTGAGGTGAGAGGAGCAACACACGCACACACTGCAGTAAATACCTGATACATTTTTTTTGGTTTCTTACTCCACACAGCTGACCCTGGCTAGGGGTGAGAGGAGAAGAGAAATCTTTATTCACTCTCTGGAGCTTCGGGCACAATGCTGGAACCCGAGCTGTTAAAGCCATGGAGGTGCAGTCTGGATTAGTCTATATCCTTGACTATGTATTTTCCGTTTCCTTCCACTAAATCACACTGACTTTCCTGATCCTATTTCTGCTGCTGGGAAGATCACCCCTTTGGGTTTTAATGGCCCCATAACCCATAGGACAGTAATTTACATATTAAACTCATACATAACATGTAATGGATCTAAGGGAGCTGTCTTTAATTACTCCAGGCCATTGTGATGAGGGCTGCGCTTCAAACTGCACATCTAACCTGGAAGATCTGCGCTTCCTGTTACCCCTGCTTTCCACCACCCTCACTGTCCAGTCAGCAGAGATGGGGGCATCTGCTCAGAAACAGGAAATCAGACACCATGACATCAGGTTCATCAGCAGTTGATCCTTACAGCCGCTGACAAAGCCTCCGAGTCTTTGCTCACCCGTTACTGACGAGGTTGTATCATACACTACTATCAGCTGACGGCTGGTCGGTTGCCCAGCAGGAGTCGGTCACTATAGCATATAAATGTAGCGCCAAGTCCACCATCCCATGGACAGAATCGCGCTTCTGACAGCGAGCTCAGCTGGAGATTCCCACCCAAATTGACCTCTGTTCTCACCCTCTGATGAGCTTGAGCTGCTGCTGCCACAGTCCTGCTCTGCCGCCATCTGCAGGGAAATTACAGCCTGTATTTCCACAAACTGAATTTACATGCACAGTCAAAACCAGTTCAGAAGTGCTTCCACTCTAAAGTTTAACACACCTCATCAACGAACCTTTAGTTTTTTCAAGGTAAGGAGGGAGGACAAAAGACAGAGGTGAGTGACAACTCTACAGTGATGGAAGAAGCCCTGCATCATCGCAATGTGCACACACCAGACTGTTCAGCTGTCAAATGACTCAATGAGGTGGAGAAATCATTACTTGGCTCCTTTTTCAGTGCCATGGACAGCCCAGCATGAAAGCAAGTAGGGCGAACTGACAATGGGAAAATACAAATGAGCTGGTCTAATATTTGGAGGACTGATGAGGAGATGGGGGGGCAGTCAGGTGATGGGGAATATCTGAAGACTGCTTACTTTGCTAATCCAGATGCTATTACGCTAGCTAAAGCAATAGTAAGAGAAATAATACCAAGGTATTGGGTATCAGAGAAGATACAGTGATAATGGAACACAATTTGTGAACAGTGTTATTTTACTCATGGCACAACGCTAAAAATAGATCTGAGAAATCACTGTGCCTATCATCCACAGTCAGCAGGGCTAGTTGAAAGAAATAATGGGACAATTAAATTTAAAAAAAGACTATGGCAGAGACAGGAAAGAATTGCACATTACACCCATAGCTGCTGGCCTAATACCTTTTGAAATGATGTATGGTAGACCATATAGCATCCCTCAGCTAAAACCATTTTCCAGACCTGATAAAGAAAGGGAACAGACACTAGCAGACTACATGGCACACATGTTAACAAAGAAAGAGATATCTTCTGCTAACTCTATTCCAGGAGAAGCCCTAACACCAGAGGATCCAGTGGTGAAACCAGGAGACTGGGTGCAGATCAAAATGATAAGGAGAAAGACCTGGTCCAGTCCTAGGTGGGACGGTCCATATCAAGTTCTACTCACTACTGCTACAGCCTTAAATATCGCTGAAAGAACCACCTGGATTCATCTGTCACATTGTAAAAATGTATTTGGGTTGTCTGGGGAGACAGACCAGGCTGAGAAACCTTAGTTTCACCGATCCGCCAGTGGTTGGGGGAAGTCTGGGCTACAAAGGGGCTCCATTTAGGTATTCTTAGTCTCAAACCAAGTGAAGAATTCAGATCCCAATCATTTAGAGGAAAAAGTGAACAATAAGGGCTACCAGTAAGGTTTCTCCCATCAGAAACCAAAAAAATACAATGCCAAGGCCAAAACCACGGCACCCGTTTAGACAACCAGGCCTGTGCGGGTTACGAGGAACATTATGTTTCATTGTAACAATAGCTTTAATCATAGTGATCCCCATAATGTGGTACAAAGCTAAAGAATCCAAAAACACCCACAATAATGCACAATGCCACCAGACTCAAAAATGCTACAACACTGTACCGACCCAAGACAAAGTAGCTATGGAAACTGCTGGTTAGAATGGATGATGTACACTGCAAAACAAGCTAATATTAGCGAATTCATAGCATGCTCCACTGTGAGACCACAGTTAGGCACCATCCCATTCAAATTGAATAACCAAAATGATGCCACAGGGTTGCAATGTGTCCTTAGTCTGTTCAACATAAGTCTTACACTAAAACGGAGCAATACAAATCACTAAGTTTATTGTTTCCTCCAGTAAAGCCTGTCTTACCACCTGTTGCTTCAGCTCTTCCAGGTAACACCTGTTTCTCGAGGGCAGGACGGGGAAAAAGTGTGTACCGAGTGAGCTCATCTTGGTGTTCAGAGAACATTGACATCACCACCGATAAAGGTAATTACTTAGCCTCATAGTCTATTAATCAAATCACCTGTAGAGCTTTATTTATCGCACCGTTGTGACGAAAAGAGAGCTGAGCCAGAAGGCAAAGCTCTCAATCTACCGGTCAGTTTTCCTTCCTACCCTCACCTATGGTAATGAAGGCTGGGTCATGACCGAAAGAACAAGATCCAGGGTACAAGCGGCCGAAATGGGTTTCCTCAGGAGGGTGGCTGGCGTCTCCCTTAGAGATAGGGTGAGAAGCTCAGTCATCCGTGAGGAGCTCAGAGTAGAGCCGCTGCTCCTTTGCATTGAAAGGAGCCAGTTGAGGTGGTTCGGGCATCTGGTAAGGATGCCCCCTGGGCGCCTCCCTAGGGAGGTGTTCCAGGCACGTCCAGCTGGGAGGAGGCCTCGGGGAAAACCCAGGACTAGGTGGAGGGATTATATCTCCAACCTCGCCTGGGAACGCCTCGGGATCCCCCAGTCGGAGCTGGTTAATGTGGCTCGGGAAAGGGAAGTTTGGGGTCCCCTGCTGGAGCTGCTACCCCCGCGACCCGATACCGGATAAGCGGACGAAGATGGATGGATGGACCTGTAGAGCTGATGTGTGGTGGCTGTGTGGCGACAACAAGCTGCGACCTAGATTACCTTCACTGTGGACAGGAAGCTGTGCTTCAGTACAGCTGTTGATGCAGTTCCAACTTTTCCCAGTAGGAGACTTCAAGAACTTATCTTCCATGCTCCACAAACACCACCCAAACCATGTCCCATACAGAGCTAAAAGGGACGCTCCTGGTGGCACTTTTGATGACAGGGTGTACATTGATAAACTTGGTGTACCTAGAGGCGTACCAGACAAGTTCAAAGCACGCAACCAGGTTGGTTCAGGTTTTGAGTCATTCCTTTTCTGGTGGGCAATAAACAAAAATGTGGATTGGATTAATTACTTGTATTACAATCAACAGCACTTTGTCAGTTACACACATGAGTCAGTTAGGTCCAACTTCCCTGATGGCCTGGCGAAAAAGGATAGCCTTAGATATGCTGTTGGCTGAGAAAGGTGGAGTCTGTCTTATGTTTGGGATGTATTGTACCTTTATTCCAAATAACACCGCACCTGATGGCAGCAGCTGAACCAGGGCCCTAGAGGGCTTAACCTTATCATAAGAAATAGCAGAAAACTCAGGCATAAATGGCCCATTCAAAGACTTCCTGGAAGCCTGGTTTGGAAAATGGAGCACTAAATTTGTTCTTTGCTTGTCACAGTACAATGGCGGACCCAAAAGCACGACTCAGAGCAGGGAGTACAAGGTAAGGAGCTTTATTGTCCAGAGAACAATCCAGGCAAATGTACAAAATCGGCAGACGGTAGACGTGGTCAAAAATACAAACAAGCGGTCTAGGTAATACTGGAAAAACAAACACTGGGAAAAACTGCTGGAGAGTGAGACACATGAGGTACTACAACAATCTTGCAACTGAAAAGTGACACAAGGGGAGTATATATACATTGGGACCGGGGAAGATGATTACACACAGGTGACACACATTAGGGAAGGGAGGGTAATCACACAGGTGGGAAATCAGACAAAGAGGGGAAAACAAGTGACCTGAAACAGAGACAGACAGTGGTTAGCAAAATAAAACCGGAAGTCAGAGAAAACAAACAAAACACAAACCAAGAGTGGGAACTGGATGTGACATTGCTAGTGTCCTTTGCAGTTACTGCTGCTCTCCTGGTGGTGTGTGGATGCTCTTTTGTACATTGTCTCTGAAGTTTAGCACCAAAATTGATCGAAAACATGTTGACAAAAACCATGTATCATCAACTACAACAAGGGGACAATGACAACGATGAGACCAACATCTAATTAAAATGTTTAATGTTGACGTGAATGCTTACTGATGTACATTATGAAAATCAAAAGAAGAGTGTACTGAGATATTGCAGAAGAACACAATGTTATACAGAATTTATACATATATTCACAGATTTCATATACTCATTTACTTTTATACTCATGTACACACACACACACACACACACACACACACACACACACACACACACACACACACACACACACACACACAAACATATATAGTATCGCATTGGGTACTTTCCATAAAATCATCTCTCAATGCAAATCAAACCAGCTATTAGGCTAACCGACATAAAACCATGCCAATCTCTAAGTATGGTGAAGGGTATGTGATGATGTGGGGCTATTTTAATTCCAAAGGCCAAGTGAAATTTATCAGGATGCATATTATCCTGGATCCATGAAATAACAAGCCTTTAAAAATAAAAATCTGCCTGCCTCTATGGGAATTTAACATAGGGGTGTACTCACTTGTATGGCCAGCGGTTTAGACATTAATGGCTGTGTGTTGAGTTATTTTGAGGGGACAGCACATTTACACTGCTATACAAGCTGTACACTTAATACTTTACATTGTAGCAACGTGTAATTTCTTCAGTGTTGTCCCATTAAAAGATATAATGAAACTCACTTTTGTGAGATACTGTATATACTGTATATGTTCATGCTTATTGAAGATGCAAACGTTTAAACAGGAGGGAAATGTTAGAAAAATTATGCTTAGAATGGTTTTGTTCAGTTCAGTTTCTTTGTTATACATCCAAACTGCTGTTTTAGTATGTCTGTCTTTCATGTGTTAATCATGAAAGCTGAGTGACCTTGCAAAGAGCACAGAATGTATCCCTGAGGGCAGAAAGCATAATGTGGAGGAGATGCCGGGCCTGACCAGAGATAAGAAGAAAGCTACTGATTGCATGAACCAAATAACTAACTTGACTCCTAACTCCTTTAATTGTACACTGTTGTGAACAATCTTCAGTCATTTTCTGTACTTATGGTGAAGTAATGTAAACTGATTCTACTTGCTGCAAGTAAACAAACTTTTAAGAGAACTCTAGTGATTTTGTCCATTATTTGATAAATAATTATCCTAACACTGATTAAAACAGGGAGGGAGACAGATGGACAGAGGGAGAGAGAGACAGCGATAGAGAGAGATGGACTGAAGTTTATGATACATGATTGATTTGAGTCTCTACTCACAGAATGAAGGCTGACTCATTATGAACGGCTCCAGTGCGGGTCAGCAGGATTACAAACATCTAGTGTATGTAATGTCGGTGAAGTCACTGCGCTGCATTTTTATGAACTATGATAATGTGGCCATGGGTCACATCTCTCGCCGGGTCAAGCAGGCGCCATCTCACACGCTATTATGCTGCATTCATAGACATCGGAAAAACATTTTTTCGAGTGAAAAAGTCATCATTCACGTCCCTTCCTGTGGGAATCAGAGGTGGGAAACTCGGGCTAGATTTTGCTAACCGAGCTTCTGACGTTTCATGAAGGCGACTTAATGAACATAATTCAATGACAATAAACTGTTTATTGTGGACAAATGCCTCTGCCAAGAAACATACACATACATAACATGTTTCAAATTATTCATAAATAGGCCCATGTATAAAAAAACAACACCTTAGATACCAGATAACACAAACAAACACCTGTCCATGTGCTGTTTCTATGCTCGTATAAGAAAACAGCAGCAAATCTTTTATTATTGTGGCCTCCATGTTTTCACACACCTGATGCTCTAGGCTACGGCCAACCGTTGGTGGCAGTCAACAAGTTGTTATGCCAAACACCAATATAACACAAGACGAAGAACACGCATCCCGGCCATGTGAACGCTGGCAGTTGGAAAAACAACGTAATCACGAGGGTGGTCCCTGTTATTCCCAGGTGGCATGAATGCAGCATTTATTAGAGGAGTTGTGGCGTTTATTAAACGCCAGGTGGTGCCAAGAACGGCGTTCAAAACGCCGTGAGAATTGTGACGTATTTTGACCCGTTTGGCTTTCCATACCGTCCTCTCCTGTGACGCTGTAGCAGCCGAGCCGCTGCCGGTTCGCTCCCGTCCCTCCGCCCGGCTGGCTGCGTGCTGCACACCGTGTGCACACCGTGTGAACAAACCCCATGAGCGGATCTGAACCTGAACTATACGGACTGTGGATTTAAGGAGAGGAACGACGGACAAGTTGAAGCCGTGACTGCTGCGACAGGGAGCCGCTCCAGACTGCTGTCCAGTTAACAAGGTAACCAAAACCAGCTGAGCTGTTTTTCTGTGCATGGTAACCAGATAACGAGCTCGGTCACCAGATATGTGATGGTAAATAAAAGAGGAGAGTGAGGAGTGACCTCCAGTTGGTGGTCATCATCATCATACAGCATCACAGTCATCATTAGAAACACAGTCTGTGAACTGCATCCCCTCTGTCCTCCTGAAACTTCAATCAGTCTGATGCTTCTCTCCAGGGTGAGGGCTCCGGCTTTTAAAATCCAACATAAACACACAGTTCTGTGACCAGTGAGCTGAATTAATGTGGGTTTTACCAATAATCTTTGAAGGGATTTTTTTAGTGTGCTGGAGATGCGTGCTGCATCGGAGCAATGATGCTGTCTGTCTTAAACATATACTGAAAATATGGAAAATGAGATCTTGCAGTGCTCAGGGCTATGGCGGCTCTGCTTTGTGTGTGTGTGTGTGTGTGTGTGTGTGTGTGTGTGTGTGTGTGTGTGTGTGTGTGTGTGTGTGTGTGTGTGTGTGTGTGTGTGTGTGTGTGTAATTACAATGAGACTGTTTGGAAACACACTGTGCAGTTTGTGGGTCCTTCCAGTGTGGTTTGCAATGTTGCCTCATGTCTCTGTACATTCTGCCCCTGCAAGACATTTCTCCCTCTCTCTCTCTAACACACACACACACACACACACACACACATGTACATATACAAACACAGAGAGCAGAGTTCAGTTCAGTGAGCTTTACTGATTTAATAAAACACATTTTCTCTCTGTCTTTGTGTTTCTGTTGTTGACTCCACATTTTTTGGCTGTGACAAGCGGGTGTAGCAGCCAGAGAGCTAGCCAAGCGTGTGTTTGTGTGTGTGTGTGTGTGAGTGTGTGAGTGTGTGAGTGTGTGAGTGAGCATCGTTGCATGTGATTGAGTGGGCACCATAGACTGTTAAAACTATGGAGGGTGTGTCCGTAACGTCACCCATTGGTTTCTTAAGAGCTTAAATGAAGCATGAAGTGGAAGTCTCCCGCCGTCGCCATTTTGGCACTTGCAGTACTGACGTCAGGAGATGGAGTGTGGTTGGAGCTAAGACGAACCGGGCGTACTCGAATGAAGCCCAGTTGCTGAAACTAGTCCACATAGCTCCCAAGCTAGCAATAGTAGTTTGGTTAAGAAGTTAGGCTAGGATAAGCTACTCTGATGCTAGCCCTGTGGTGATGCTGCTTGCTCGGCTACTGCATACAAGTTGCTCCTGGTTGATAATTAACTTGTTCCTTTTTGGCATTTTCGCACGTTTCTTTGCTCAGCACGGGAGGTTGCCCCTTGGTGGACACACAAATCTTGCTCAATATGTGACTGAGTGTGTCTGTATGTGCATTTAAACATACGTGTCTATGAATGACCAACAGTGACTAATAGAAAGCTTGACCACCTCGCCTGTAACAGACCATATGGACGTGTTAATGCCTTTTATATCTATTTTTATTGCTGTTAAATAATTCGGAAACAGTCTCAGCAGTCGTCACCTGTTCGTCCAAAAGTCTCGGACTGTTAACCGCCCCTGTTTTAAAAAAATAATTTTTACTGAATATTTGAAGGCAAACTGTTAACGTTTATGCTGACATATAACACTTGTTTTGTTGCACGTGTGTGTACTTGTATGATATTAACAATAAAGTTCAAGATTATCATCACCCTAAAATATCGTGATATTATTATAGGGCCACTTCTAATCACGCTGCATATTAATCTAATCTATTTATATGTATTATTTTTCAATCCCAAATTAGGCTAAGGGTAACTACTGTTTTTTTAACCTAGACCCTATGTTTTTGTGTATAAGTGACTGATAGGAACAACAATCTTTGACATTGGTCCAGTATTAAGCGAGACGGCAAAACAAGCTACAATGTAAGTTATGGGGCAATTGTGCAGTTTGTATTTACCTTCACAAAAGTGCTCGTTTTGCCACTGACAGGCTCAGATTAATATTCTAAGTCTGACAACATTATGGAAAGGATTTCTAAGGAGGTCGACCTTTCTGTTAAAGAGTAAGATCCTTTTTTAAATCATCTGCAAAATCGCACTCGCTAAAGCCACCAGACTCCATGTAAATAAACAGTAATTTTAGCTTAAAATACAATTCATTCAAAATCGACAGAAACAAAATAAAATTATGAAAATACTGTGGAAGTTTTTCGATGCAGCAGGTGTAGATGTTTTCTTTATCTTACCCTGCTGCTTGAAATTGAATCTAATGTGACAGTAAGTGAACTGTTCCGGATTTGTGTGGGTTTCTCAGAGTTAAACCCCCATATTGGCAGTAAGTGAATTGTTAATGACATTAGATTTTTGGTAAAATCTAACGAGACAGTAAGTTAACTGTTAACGGATTTGTGCAGATCTTTCACCGAGCTAAAGAACTGCCTTGCAACGACGGTTGCTCGAATAAGGTTAAGAAGTGACTTCTCTCATTTTTTTTTAGAATGGGCTCCGCAAACCCGTCACCAGTCCTGAAAGGGCCTGTAATTGAAGAGATGAATAAGAAATATGGGCTATAATGTACAGAGTGTTTACCGTATTGGTCAACAAAGTTTGGGTTTTCCAGACAATGGAATTAATGGGAAAATCAATGATTAAAACAGACGATTTAAAGCTAATAGAAAAAAAAAAAAACCCAAGTTGTTGTGGAAGTTTTTCAATACAGCAGGTGTTGATGTTTTAAAATAAGAAGGTGAAACAAAATAAGGACAGTCGAAGACTAAACCAAGTTAGGTTTTTGTATTTTATTAAGTATATTTGCAAATCTAGGAAGCACACAGTTCACAAGAGGCACAGCAACCCAGTGTGGAAAAGTGTTTTCAATGAATAAGAAAAAGCACACAGTATACAGTGAGGAAAATAAGTATTTGAACACTCTGCTATTTTGCAGGTTCTCCCACTTGGAAATCATGGAGGGGTCTGAAATTGTCATCGTAGGTGCATGTCCACTGTGAGAGACATAATCTAAAAACAAAAATCCAGAAATCCCAATGTATGATTTTTTAACTATTTATTTGTGTGATACAGCTGCAAATAAGTATTTGAACACCTGAGAAAATCAATGTTAATATTTGGTACAGTAGCCTTTGTTTGCAATTACAGAGGTCAAACGTTTCCTGTAGTTTTTCACCAGGTTTGCACACACTGCAGGAGGGAGTTTGGCCCACTCCTCCACACAGATCTTCTCTAGATCAGTCCGGTTTCTGGGCTGTCGCTGAGAAACACGGAGTTTGAGCTCCCTCCAAAGATTCTCTATTGGGTTTAGGTCTGGAGACTGGCTAGGCCACGCCAGAACCTTGATATGCTTCTTACAGAGCCACTCCTTGGTTATCCTGGCTGTGTGCTTCGGGTCATTGTCATGTTGGAAGACCCAGCCTCGACCCATCTTCAATGCTCTAACTGAGGGAAGGAGGTTGTTCCCCAAAATCTCGCAATACATGGCCCCGGTCATCCTCTCCTTAATACAGTGCAGTCGCCCTGTCCCATGTGGAGAAAAACACCCCCAAAGCATGATGCTACCACCCCCATGTTTCACAGTAGGGATGGTGTTCTTGGGATGGTACTCATCATTCTTCTTCCTCCAAACACGGTTAGTGGAATTATGACCAAAAAGTTCTATTTTGGTCTCATCTGACCACATGACTTTCTCCCATGACTCCTCTGGATCATCCAAATGGTCATTGGCAAACTTAAGACGGGCCTTGACATGTGCTGGTTTAAGCAGGGGAACCTTCCGTGCCATGCATGATTTCAAACCATGACGTCTTAGTGTATTACCAACAGTAACCTTGGAAACTGTGGTCCCAGCTCTTTTCAGGTCATTGACCAGCTCCCCCGTGTAGTCCTGGGCTGATTTCTCACCTTTCTTAGGATCATTGAGACCCCACGAGGTGAGATCTTGCATGGAGCCCCAGTCCGAGGGAGATTGACAGTCATGTTTAGCTTCTTCCATTTTCTAATGATTGCTCCAACAGTGGACCTTTTTTCTCCAAGCTGCTTGGCAATTTCCCCGTAGCCCTTTCCAGCCTTGTGGAGGTGTACAATTTTGACTCTAGTGTCTTTGGACAGCTCTTTTGTCTTGGCCATGTTAGTAGTTGGATTCTTACTGATTGTATGGGGTGGACAGGTGTCTTTATGCAGCTAACGACCTCAAACAGGTACATCTAATTTAGGATAATAAATGGAGTGGAGGTGGACATTTTAAAGGCAGACTAACAGGTCTTTGAGGGTCAGAATTCTAGCTGATAGGCAGGTGTTCAAATACTTATTTGCAGCTGTATCATACAAATAAATAGTTAAAAAATCATACATTGTGATTTCTGGATTTTTGTTTTTAGATTATGTCTCTCACAGTGGACATGCACCTACGATGACAATTTCAGACCCCTCCATGATTTCCAAGTGGGAGAACTTGCAAAATAGCAGGGTGTTCAAATACTTATTTTCCTCACTGTATATGCGTCTCCAGTGAGATAGAAAGACATGCCCCCCTTTCTAAACATGACTCAACATTTCTTACAATCAAACATAGTCAGACTAGGGGTGCACGATATATCTACTCAATATCGTTATCGCGATATCACATTGCGCGATATTATACCAAAAGTCTTGCGATAATTATACGATATTTTGTTTGCGTTGCATCCCACCCGACATGTACCCAAAGAGTATAGAAGCAACAAGAGGTGAAACTCAATAGAATGTTGTTACATTCAGTCCAAGATGGCGGAGCTGCAGTTCCATTGCAAGCTGCAGCACAACGTTCTATTGAGTTTTGCCTCTTGTTACGTCTATACTCTTTGATGCACCTCTCGAAAAATACACATCACTTGGTAGCGTTGTATTTCCCCCGACTCATTTCCTGGTTTTCCTTCTCCATAAACAACATGAAATCAAGGAGAGGGTTAACTTTTCCTGCTCCAGATTTCCCACCGTGGTCAGAAAGAACAGGGGAGACACTGTTTCTCTCACTATGACTCTAGAGTTGCTACTCACTCCAAAGAAAATCGCCGTCACTCTCTCACTTCTTCCTCGCTCTACCACACACACACACGCACACGCCGGCTCGACGCACACACCAGTCCAGAGCACGTATAAACATCAGCTGCGTGGAGCCTCCGCAGAACCATAAAACGAAGCGAAAGAAAAGAAAGGACCTAAAGAGAGAGGGAAGAGTGGAGCAAAAAGAACACACAAGTAAGAAAATGAGTGTTGCTCTGGGAGACGACGAAATAACAGAGATTGAAAGGAAACTTTAGAGGCGAAAAGTAACCCTACATATGACATGCACTCGCTTGCGGGCGCTCCTGGGCGTGCCTGGCCTACCCCTGTTTGCTTGGCAACATTAAACAGAAATTCTCCGGCGCTACCTTAAACCACGTCTTAAAAGGTATTGTTATGTCACAAGAGCGATGTTTTTGGATTTAAAAGTATTTATTTCTCGATTAAAAGTAACCCAATATATGAGATTAAATGCCAAACATATCAGATATATACATAAATACGATGTCCTAAAGCGTTTTCCGCCATCTTGAATTATTTTCTTCGACTCGAGCCACTGGCATACGTCACGCTGCCCTCACACTGCCTTCACTCTGACTGGCAGTCGCTCGTGGCCAAACGGCCACTCCCATTGAAAATTAATGGTAGCCTGTCGCTCTCTGTCTCTTGTAGCTAATGTGACTATAAGGTAATGCCTCGTCCTCGGTAGCTTGGAAATACTTTGGACATGCTCTTTAATTATTTATTTTATACTGTCCAACCAGTAAAACATGTCCTGTTCTGTAGACAAATGTTGTACCAGTCCAATATGACTGTCAGTTGAAATAAACCTTGTGTTGTAAGAGAACTTGTTTTATTTGTTATAAATCTATTTTGATGCGTTTTCCCATAACTTTGGTAATTTTACATATGTTTAAAAATATCGAAATTAATATTGATATCGCAATATTCATTATTGATATCGCAATATCACATTTTTTCAATATCGTGCACCCCTAAGTCAGACATTCAGGAGCCACTACGTTTTTTCCCCTCTGAACCAATTTCTACCCCAAGGTTTAGACATCCCGTTTATCTCAACTATGTGAGAAGTCTCAACTATCCAGGGAGAAATAACAGATAGTTTACTGTGACCTTATACCTTTATCGGTTCAAACAAGGCCTGTACGCATTCGTCTCCAGACTTTGTGTATGCAATCTACATGTGGGAATGAGATAAACTCCCTTCCAGCATTGTGAGAGAAACAGAGAAAGAAATAAAACAAGAATATTAAGAATTATGCTTAAATGTAATTTTTGCCATTACAAGCTGTTTTGGGTCGTCTTAACACTTTTCCAACCATCACTACTCTAGTTTTGGTTGAAATAAACACATAGTTTACCAATTTACATGTGAAAATATGATGGCGCTATACACGCTAAAAGTATTGGTTAAACAGAAAGGTCTAGTCAGACACTAAGAATAATAATCTGAGCCTGTCAGTGGCAAAAAAAACTTTTAGTGGAACCAAACTGACGGTGAACATTTGCCCCATAGGGTTACATTGCAGCCTATTCTGTGGCTGCCGGTTACAGTGTTCACGCTTAATACTGGACCAATTTCAAAGATTGTTGTTCCTATCAGTCACTTACACACAAAAACATAGGAAAATAGGGTCTAGGTTGAAAAATAGGTAGTTACCCTTTAAGGGGTGTCTGTGCCTATTTGGCTCTTTCAGTTACAACTGATCCTCATGTATCCGTACATAAAAGCCAACTCAACTGTATGTAAAATTATACGAGGTTACTGGTCAGCACGTCAATAAACTGAACTCCTATTTACAGACAGTATTAATGTGTGTTTTGATATTTAACTCTATGCTCTTTTGGAATAGACGTCTCCAACAGGACCTGACATGCAACTCGGCATCGTGTAATTGTTTTTTCATTCAGTCAGATTTCTGATTTCATGCATATCAGGCTATAACATTGTCTGATCTATTATATTGTTTTTAGGCCAGTGTTTGTAATTCATGGTGCAGTGGAAAATATTGTGATCAAAGCCCTGCAGTAGCTACAGAGCTGGCGCCTGCGCCTGGTTCCCTCTTTTAATCACTGATATAACAGTTTATTTTGATGAAGGTGCTTTGTCTTTTGTCACAAATTGTGGCTTTTGTATTGAAGCTGTGAAAAAACCCCTGATGTTCACACTTTGTCCTGTATTCCAGCCTAGTTGACAATACAGCTACTGTACTTTTTTATTTATTAAAGAATGACTTTGAGTGAGAAAGAGGGAAAAGTGTGGCTCACACACCAAAAAAAAATAGGCTATTAAATAAAGAGTAAAATTATTCGTTTCCTCTATGACACCTATGGTTGGTCCTATGGCTGATGTCTTTGTCCATTGACAATGGCAGACAGCCATAGTGATGTCACGTCAGACATTGTGATACCCATCCACACCAACGCTGGGGTGCAGGTTTGCGGTGGCGCAAATGCATTCATCAGCACCAGGCAAGCAGCGCAGCAGAGAGGAGATGTCAACGTACATCGTGATGTTTCACTGTAGACATCGCCATATGCAAATTCGGTAGATATCACCCAACATTAATCACACCTTCTCTCAATGTGAAACATTTTAGCTAACGCAGATGTGTTCTTTACTTAGTTATATTCACTACAAACAGAACCCATAACTTAAGTGTTTATAAGCTGCAGACCCGGAAAACTGAGCTTTTATTAAGCCAAAAGTGGATACAGACTAATGATTTGCCCGACGTTACATGTGTTAGCTTAACTTACAGACATAAGCTATGTCCCAATTCAGGGGTTGCAGCTTTCGGAGGTTGCAGCCTTCGAGGTCTACCTCGACCGCATCCTTCAAAATCCCATGATGGCTGAACCGAGCGGTCTCGGAAATGAGACGGTCTGGTCTACGGAGTCTTTACTGTTTGCGTCAACAGATGGTTACACCTTTACCCCTGCGTCATGAAGCGCTGCTCCCGTCGCCTAGCAACAGCTGCAGTTGATAACCGGGGTCAAACAGCGCTGAATTGGAGCCAGAAGTTATACTTTTTATTTTTTTATTTTATAATTTGTTCAAAGCTCTGCCAACGCCGGCGTGTGATGTATATCCGAATGCGAGAGGACCATGGAGAGGTAAATTAAGATTGGTTAAAGTTGTTTAATCCAACAGTAATGTTAACGTTAACATATTAACGTTAATGTTAGCTAACTGTTAAGTAAGGGTCAACAGTTTTATATTGCTAATGTCATTTAACTTTTATGAAATAATTTTGTTTAAAAATATATTTAAAAGCCTATATCTAATATTGAAAAAATGGTTTGTCATTATCCTAGATAGATAGTTAACAATAAGCCTTTAAGCATCATATATCTAACGTCAATGCTGTTAACATTTTCCATTTTGTACTGATTGTCCTCTATCTCTGTTTGGAAAGAAAATTTAAACTCAATAAACAGCGTTAAAAAAAGCTCTCACTTAATATCTAGCTATTGTTTATTTACCATTTTCCTTTTCTTCTCCTTCCCCTAAAACAGCATAGAACCCGATATGTGAGAGTCAACCTGAGTGTCACTGTTCTAGACAGATTTTTTTAATGACCAGGACACCAGGCCTGATTTTCAGCTGAGCAGGCCCTGACAGTACTGCTGGGCCTTCTCAACCAGGAACGGAGACACGGATAGGGTGCCACTATCGAGACCCTGGTGTTTTTGTTCTGGCTGGAAAATGGGACATCATACGGTGGTCTCCAGAGTGTTTTGGGATGCCTTGATCCACTGTCCACTGCATTGTCCAGAGTTACTGAGGAGGTGGTGGCCATTCACCCACCAGGTCATCCACCTCCCAAAGACCCCGGAAGACCTGGAGGCTGTGTCTCACGGGTTTGCAGCGCTGACAAGACACCGTGCCTTCAGGGAAGCAGCTGGGGCAATCAGCGGCTGCCATGTCTGCATCAAGCCACTAGGGGGCCCTGGTGGTCAGTGCTACAGGAACAGGAAACTGTTCCCATCCATCATTCTGCAGGCTGTTTGTGACCGTCGGGGCCACTTCATCGACACATACCTGGGATGTCCTGGGTCAGTCCATGACTCCAGAGTGCTCCGCTAAAGCCCACTCTACCGGCGGTCACTCTACCCTCCTCCAGGGCACGTCCTCCTAGCAGACGGGGGGGGGGGCGGGGGTACCCATGCCTGCAACACCCACTCTCCCTCATCACTCCCTACAGGATGCCTTTAAAAAAAAAAAAAAAAAAGAAAATCCTTATTTTACCCTTTAAGGTCATAACAGCATGTGCTATCCTCCACAACATCTGCCTTGGGGCTGGTGACATCGTGGCCCTGAAGGGATGAGCCTGAGGAGAATGCGAGGATGAGGGGGAGAATAATCTGGAGGCAGTAAGTGGTGCTCCCTGGCGTAACCAGCTGACTGCAGAGGTGTCTGCCCTGGAGGAGGTACCCCCTGACCACGATTATTTTTAACAGGCAAGTAAAAGAATTGTTTTATTATTCGTATTTAAAATATTTTGTAGAACAACAAAAAAAATGTTATTAAAAAATGTTTTACGGTGAGAGATATTGGATGTCAAAAAAGGCTGTGAAGTAATATTTTTTTTAAATATTAATTTATTACACATCTTAGTGACATGGCAACCGTCGATTGACTCTGTAGACGATGTGGTGGACAGTGGAGAAATGCATCCCAAAAAACATCTGGGGACCACCCTAGATGATATCCCACTCATGGAAACCGACACCAGGGTCTTTAAAGGGGCACCCTATCCAGGCCCAGGAGCACCAGGGACTCCCTGCTCAGCCAAAATATGTATATAGAAATAAACAACAATACTTCCCTTTTACATTATATTTTTATACTGTATTATTATTATTATTTATTAGACTGCTCTAATATTTTTAAATTGTAAATAGTTAATCAAGGTTTTGTAGGTTGTGAATAGATACAACTTGATTATGGTGTAAATAGATAATTATTGATAATTTTTGCTTTAAATTAAAAAAAATAGAATAAACAATGTAACAATCCATTTCAATTCAAAGTATTTATTATTTTATTAATCAATTCATTTTTCTAACAATGAAAACACGTCTGTCCATCCACTCACTGCTCTCCCTTTCTCTTCTGTCCTCTGCCTCCCTCTGCAATCTCATGTCCTCCTTTATCAAGCTAATCAGCTCATACTCTTTCTCTCTTTTTTTCTTTCCTGACTCTTGCTGGCTTTCTTGCTCTTCCTCCTCCTCCTGGTCACCCACTACTGTACCTGGCCCTGGTGTGTCCTCAGAGATGGAGGCATTTAGGGAAGGGGAGTTAATTGAAGGCCTCTGTCCCCACACCATGTCCATGAGGACAAACCACAGCCAGGTTGCAGCAGCTTTTTTTGGCTTGCAGGGGAGTCACCTTTCCCTTCAGGCCCATTTTCTCCAGAATTGTCGTAATCACAGAGAGAAAAAGAAAGACAAGAAAATCACTTACCACACATGAATGCAAAGGAAAAGGGTATATTGGCCCAACTTGTGGTAGTCTTATTATTGTGGGCGTTTTATAGGGAAAGGGCTAATTTAACTAACCTTAAGGGCAAGATGATCAAAATCAGATTTTACTAATTGGCTACTGTTACCTCCAAGCTGCTCTTGCGGAGTATTTGGCCCCGGTGAATAAGTGGTCATTTTCTCCACTCATTTTTATAAATTGAGCAGTATGCTCCTTGCTCCCTAACAACTTCAGTTTTGTTTTCACACCGCTAAAGCAAACAAAAGCAGCTCAGCAAAATACCACAGTTCAGGTTAGCCATGTAACATTAATTAATACCAACGTTTTAACCGTTAACGTTACTGAGATTAGAGACAAGTCAAGGTTTAAACACTGTTAAGTTTGATAATGTTAAAAGTTTTATTTTTCGGATGTGGGCAGGCGAGCTGCAGAAACGTTAGCGGTTTTGTATTGAGGTAATGCGGTAACTGTCCCAACCCTAGTGTGTAGCGCCACATAGTGGTGAAAAACGAGGTACTTTAGAAGCTGGTGCTGCTAAACCTGGGTCTACTGCAATCCTGGCAGTTGGGTCCCATTGGGCACAATGGTGGAGTTCCGCAGAGTAAGAGAGGTTGGGCTTTTGGAACAGCTTCATATGTATGGCCATTATAAAAAAAAAAAAAGGGATTTTTGCAGTTCCTAGAACAAAATTCCTAGAACCCTTTTTTTCTCGTGTTCCAACTGGACCAATTTGGGGATTTTTAAGTCCCTCTGGCCACAGTTCCTGTAATTTTTTCCCTTTTCAGCATATAAACCTAGGTCAATGAGGGCCGGGTTTACGGTACGGACAGACCAACAACGGGACAATTTTAACAATTTTCGCCATCTTATTCATCACTAATTTCACTTCTGACAACGTTTTAGGCGAGAAATGAACTGTTTAGATTTCGTATATAGGCAGTCTTGCGCAAATTGATGCCAAATTGACAATTTGCTTCAAAGTTTTCGGAATTGAGAAGCTCCATGAAGTGAGGCAACAGCCAGCAGGCGACAGCCAGCAGGCGCCTGCCCCGGCCGCTAGCTCGTCGCTTGGCCAGTCATGCTCAGAGACCCCGCTGTAAGCTGGAGGTCTCTCAGACCGGTCTCTTAAATAAGAGGCTTTTATTTCGATCACTCCCTCCCTTAAATAAGAGGCTTTCATTTCGATCACTCCCTTACCCCTCCTATAGTCCCTATGGCCACTTGGCCAGTGCGAATGCAATTGGAAAAAACGGTTTTGGGGGAGAGGAGTTAGTGGATCTGTTTAGAAGTGGCCTTTTCCTATAACTACATTCCTGTAACTACTTGGTCGGAAAGCGGCTAATCATTTGTGAGTTCCTAACCCTAACACCAGATACTGACTGGTTTTCGAATTAAAAATACTAATCGAAAAAAATAATCGTTAGATTAATCAATGATAAAAATAATCGTTAGGGACAGCTCTATCCGTATTGTTTAACTTTTGGTGGTGGCAGTAGCTCAGTCCGTAGGGACTTGGCTTGGAAACTGGAAGGTAGCTGATTCAAGTCCCTGTACGGACCAATATTTGGAGTGTGGACTTGTACATGGAGATGTGCCAGTTCACCTCCTGGACACTTCCAAGAGGCCTTTGGGCAAGTCACTGTACCACCAACTGCTCAGAGCGCCTGTCATGGGCAGCCCCCTCACTCTGACATCTCTGCATTATAGGTTCTGGGCATGTATGTGTTGTATGTATCTGTAAAAATGTCTCCTTGCGCGATTAATAAAGTAAGTCTTCTTCTTCTTAACTTTACTACATTTCAGAGAGACATATTGTACTTTTTATTCCACTAAATATATCTGAAAGCTAGATTCTTTGCAGTGACCACCAGCTGAATGTTTGTTTGTTACTCAGATTAGGAGCCAATAATCAACAGGAGCTGCATCCAGTCAGTGCGACAGTGGACTTTAATGTTTCCGATTTCACGATGCATGAGCAGCTTCTCTGTGGCTGGTAGCAACTAAATAATTGCATTTTTGTTGCGTTAACGTGCGAGAGTGCAACAACCGGCACACGAACTATGCAGAGACCCTTACTCAACCTCAAACCAATAACATATATTATAGGGAAAAAACTGTTAGCACCCACACAAAAGGAACTGCCTCAGGATTTACAAGGTCTCATCATTATGTTTTTTTCAGGACAAGGTGTTGTTTAGATCCCTTTAAGCTTAACGAGACAGAGGTCTATGTGAGATACATTAGCTGCTCATAATGTGTGAGTTTGCATTGGGGATGACTGAGTACCAGCTGAAGGAGTGAAAAATGAACCTGTACACAAAGTGAAACATTAGAATGAATTTCAGGTGAGGTTTATGCCAATTTCTAGCTTGGCAAGATAACAAAATACCACAAAGCCAGATACTGTGGACAGCGCTGCCAAGCCTGCGAGGACACACACACTGACTCAGAGGCTGCCTCAGACCTGATAACAGACAGGTGTGTGTGTGTGTGTGTGTGTGTGTGTGTGTGTGTGTGTGTGTGTGTGTGTGTGTGTGTGTGTGTGTGTGTGTGTGTGTGTGTGTGTGTGTGTGTGTGTGTGTGTGTGTGTGTGTGTGTGTGTGTGTGTGTGTGTGTGTGTGTGTGTGTGTGTGTGTGTGTGTGTGTGACTAACTGACCTAGATAGTTACCACGCTTCTAGTTATCATGAAGATCCCATTCCATTAAAGCGTTTCGATGTGGGCCATCCTACTTCACCCCGGAGCTCCATAGAATGGCCCATGCTTCCTAGTACAGACAGTTGATATTCTATTCAACTCCGGAGTGTGCCTTCTCCCATTGGTTGGTTGGGGCCAGGATCCATTGGCCCTTTGTTGGTGCATAAGCGTGTCCACTCTTCCAGCGCAATCCCCAGTCCAAGTTTCTTATGTCGCCATGGTTACCCTCACCCAGTTAGAAGATGTTGGCCTGACAGGATATACCTTTCCCCCAGGAAACAACTACATTCCTTTGTCCCTGGGTGGGCTGTTTGACCCCCTTGACCTCTCTCTCCCAACCTCTACACAGATTTCTGCCTCTCTAACTGAAGTCAAGAACCGATACATGCCATTATATTTAAAGTGAATCATTATAACGGATTGTATATTTGATTATTATACATGATATAGGAAGACATTATAAATGATTGTCTTTTAATTAGGGCCTTGGTGTATCCTTATTTTGTTGAAACTAGGCACTTAGCATGTTATCTTTTTTATTTTCTTCTCAAATCCCTCCTTTCACACCATTTATTGGTGTGAAAATCAATGTAAAATCAACCATGTATAAGAGTAGAAAGTCAAAAAATATAATATCAAGAATGTGAAAAGTATGAAACCACAAAATGTAAAAAGCATACAGTAATAGAAAACTTAAACCAGTTTTTAATTAAACTGTCATTTTAAATTAAATTTCCAATTCCCTCCTTGCTGACAATTTATAGTCAGCGACATACGTCATTTCATTTAAAAAATCACTCCTATCCCAATGGATCAATGACACCCCCTCATCATCATCCACACTGTCTTTTTCTTTTGTATCTGCTTATCCCACAATGGTTTACAAGTTGCAGACCTGCCACTAGATGCACTGGTGTTTTCTCTTCCAGTGTTGTGTTACACATATAAGGCAATATTAACAATAACTTTAAACTTAAGTTGTAAAGCCCTTAGTAATCCAATTTAGCGAAACAAAATTTCGTCAGAATTTCATCTCTATTTTTTATATACTATGCTTCCCTCAATACTTATTATTGATTATATCGACCCACCCCTACCAACCCACCCTACCATCCGCCCACCTCTCCCACCCCCGTCCCCATTTACCCGCACATTGCTGGTCCTCATTCTCACACACACACACACACACACACACACACACACACACACACACACACACACACACACACACACACACACACACACACATACACACACACAAATAAGTAAAATAAAATAATAAAGGGGGTTCTAAAGACATGCTCTAGAGGGCATTATAAATTTGGCTCCATTGGCTATCAAATTGTTTTTTTTATTTTTGTCCTCTGACATTGATCTTTCAATACACACATAATACATCAGTAGTGCCTCGCAATTCTCTATTGAAGGTGCTTCCTTAGTTTTCCAGTTTTGCAATATCAATTTTTAAAGATAAGAGAGGAAAAAAATGCCTTCTTTACATTTTTCTTTAACGTCAACCACTAGGTCTTCCATCCATTTATTGTATATACTTTGTAATAATTCATCACTGCTTTCCATGCTTATCAGTAAATTGTACATAGAGCCGATCAGCCCCCTTTTTTTGTTGCTTTGTCTTAAAATGTTAGACATTTCAGGGCTGATGTTATTTTCCAAGTCAAAATTGCAGGTAATCCAGTTTTTCAGTTGCATATACCTAAATAATTCTGTATCTTTTAGGTTATATTTGCTTTTTAATTCACTAAATGGTGCCACAGTGTCATGGTTTGTGACATCTGACAACTGCTTGATTCCACTTTTTTATCCATGTTTCCCAGTAAAGCTGCGTGCTCTGTATATTTATTGATGGATTGCTCCAAATAGGTATATGCCTGGAAAGCCCTATTTCCTGATGAAGAATTTTTTTTTAAATTTTATTCCAGGCCTTTAATGTACTGTACAGCCATGTCATCTGCTGGTGTTGGTCCACTGTGCTTTATTAAGTCCAGAGTCAATACAGCCGTCTACCAGGACATTTTAGAGCACTTTATGCTTCCTTCAGCAGACAAGCTTTATGGAGATACTGACTCCATTTTCAAGCAGGACTTGGCACCTGCCCACACTGCCAAAAGTACCAAAACCTGGTTCAATGACCATGGGATTACTGTGCTTGATTGGCCAGCAAACTCGCCTGACCTGAACCTTGCCAAGAGAAAGATGAGAGACATGAGACCGAACAATGCAGAAGAGCTGAAGGCCGCTACTGAAGCATCCTGGTCTTCCATAACACCTCAGCAGTGCCACAGGCTGATAGTATCCATGCCATGCCGCACTGATGCAGTAATTCATGCAAAATGGGCCCAAACCAAGTACTGAGTATATATGCATGATTATACTTTTCACAGGGCCGTACTTCTGTATTTAAAATATTTGTTTTTATTGATTTCATGTAATATCCTAATTTTCATTTTCATAAGCTGTAAGCCATAGTCATCAAAATTATAACAAATAAAGGCTTGCATGTAATGAGTTTACTGTATATATTAGTTTCACCTTTTAAGTTGAATTATTGAAATAAATGAACTTTTGCACGCTATTCTAATTTTTTTGTTTCACCTGTATCTGTGATTGCGAGTTGTTTGCTTTTACATTGTCTCTACCACTGTTTTTCATACACTCCATATGGTCATAATCACACTTGTGATACAGTGTCCTTTTGTGTTAAAGATAAAGGGTGCATTTACAGGCTTCATCCAAAAATAGTTTACTAATGTTAATGTCAAGGAATTTCCACTGATAGACACACAATTGTTCTAAGATATTTTGAACGAAATTCTGAGAACAGCACTCTGAATCTGCTGTTTGTATCACCTTTACATCAATCCAATTTGAATGTTTACATGAGATCACTTCCCAATAAATTATCTTGGCAGCACTGAACCATAAAAGCATGTTCAAAAGTTGCCTATGTTGTCGGGGGACGAAAGTAGAACAGCACTGTAAGACATTTGATGGTAGTTTAACTTGGAAATGAAAGTTCACCTGCTGCCTTGAAAATCGAAGTTCACTCAACTTGAAGACTGCCTTTGTTTCAACTTAGAAATTAAAGTTAATGAGGTTGATGTAACTACAGTGTTCTAGTTTTGTTAAAGTTGTTCTTTTAGTTGATTTAACTTTTTATTACTTGGTTTAACTTTATATTTTAAGTTAAAACAAATAATTTATTTTCTTTAATAATGCCATAAACCTTCCTTGCCTAGTATAACAGACATACTTTTCTGCTTTATTACAACTCACAGTTTCAAGTTAAAACAACATAACCACATTTATAGCGGAGATGGCATGGGTGCTTGGGTTCGGCCGCCCCAGGGCCCCGTGCAAAATAGGGGGCCCTCTAAAGCCGCTGATCTTGTGTCACTTGACATAAAAGGGCCGCTAGTGAAGTGAATCTCCGTAGATTAATGGCTGAAGGAAGCCTATTACTGCTCAAAGTCTAACGCTATTATAGTCCAGCTCTTCTTATCAAACAGTCACTTAACTCATGGTTACAAATGTAAACCAGCACAACAATGACAATTACCAGGCAACAAAACAGTACATTCTAAGCAGACACGTTTAAAGGGATATTTCACCGTTGGAAAGATGAATATATCTTTTAATTGGGTCACTTATGTAGTAGAATGTGAATTCTTTTTAGAAATTGGTGGCTTCTAGGCCGAGAAAAGCCAGAAAATGTGTTTTTGGCTCATGTGGATGAAAGACACCAAATCCCAGAATGCACTTGCTTCGCTGCTTTAGCGTTTACCCCCAAGCCACGCCTACCATTACAGACAGACCGTGAGACAGTCAACTCAACTTTAGTCTGTTTTATTGTCATTTCAACCATATACACGAAACAACGTTTCACCATGGCTCAATTGGTTACACAATTAAAATATATGAAAATGGCATTATATAAAAACGACATACGAAACAGGCTACATTTAGTACACATGATATGCTCCGTAAGGTTCAGCTAACACATAGCTAGCTACTAGCATTAGCGCTTGGTACAAATTTGCGTGTAATGTAGAATGGTCGGCATTTAACAGTCACAAACTACACCAGCAGTTAGTTGGATACAAGCACCCACATTTCTGCACCAGGCAGTCCGTGTTAACACAGCTCACCTCCACTAGTCTTACCCGGCGACAGAGCGGTAGCTGCATAGCCATAGCAATTGTTTTGCACAACAACAAAAACACAACAGTCTGAACTGGCGTTGGCAGTTTCGTTGTAGTTGGATGTAGTCCAGTTTGTTGTCTAATGAGCGGACACTTGCAAGCAGGATTAATGGAACAGATGGCCGGCTGCTGATGATTTCCCTTTACCGGCCAGAGGCTTCGATCAGCATCGCTGTTCTCCATAGCAGGCGGGCGAAGCTGTTTCGAGTATTCCGTCTGTAATAAAGTGTCCTGCATATCTCTGATCTGTACCAATGTATCCCGTTGGTACACGTGTGCGGTAGTTTGAATGCACATAATTGCTGTTCTAAAATTTCCTTCGGGATGAATAAATCTATCTAAAGTTTTGATGCTGAGAAGCCACTAAAGCTACCCGAGGATTCAAGATGGCTGACACTCGTTTTGTTTTGTGGAATTTCGGAGAATGCCGGAGCCCAACCCCCTATGGGCGGATTTGGAAATATGTGGAAGTTGGACTGTAGTCCATAGCCTCTGGGCAAAAAAGCCTCTTATGAGACAAAATGACGATTTTTGCGTCATAAGAGGCTTTTTTCCCAGACCCACAATACAGAGATCTCCCCTCACAGGGGGACATGAGGGAGAGAAGCACTGCCATTCAAAAATACTACCGGGTTTCTACTGATACAAATCTAAATGCTAAATCTGTGAAGTATCCCTTTAATAAATGGAATTCATAAAGTTGCATTTGTATTTCGAACAAACTGCAAACTTTTCAGCAAATTTTAACACAACTCTATTTACCACCTTGCATCATGGGAATTGACCAGCCAATGAACCAATTGCACCTGACTGCAGTACGCAGATCGGGGTTGGGCTAAATCTGGGCGGAGATAAATGTTTGACTTTTGAAAAGTACTTTTCCATTTCAATTTGAGAAGAGTGAAATTCCAAATTCACAATTCACAAGCCGTTGACAGGTACTCCCTCCGCCAGTGGCACTAGTGCTTTCTTGTTTGCCACAACACGTGTTATATTTTAGTTGAAATTTGAATAGGCTACATCACTTATCTGTGGTGTATAATTAATTTATTGTGTCCATACTTTAACTTTATTTTAAACTCGAAAGGCAACTCTTTTTTTTGTTGCAACACACACACACACACACACACACACACACACACACACACACACACACACACACACACACACACTTTTTTTTCAACTGATAACTTACATACCCAAGTTCAATCAACACATGCATATCTGACAAAAAATTAAAATAGTCGACCCAATGAATAAATGCAAGTTTAACTTTCAAAAACTCATAAAGTTGAGTTCAAAATCCACAACTTGTATAAGCTTGTTCAGTTAAAAATAAGAAATAAGTTGACATAACTAAATGGGTCTGTAATGTTTTACAGTGAGTAAAAAGCTCTTTAAACATTTCCTGACACACCAACGGAATTAACATACTGTAGTTGCCACTAATCTTGGTAGAAGCTGTCACAGGAAATTCAATGCAAATTATTACAGAATGTACAGCACCCGATTCAGACAAAGCGATTTTTTTTTCCATCCTGAGTTGATTGATATTAAGGCATTTTCTAGGAATATTATTGGTGCTTTACACTTCATATAGCTGCTCACACGGGCATAAACTTATTTTGAAGGTAACAATAAGTACTTCTAATAGTTTTCCTTACAGTGTATGTGTATTTTCAGAATGTGTGAATGCTGTAGATACTGTACCATCCTTCACAGGTGTCGGATGAGTCAGAAGACAATCCGGTTCTCCCTCCTCCCCTCCTTCTCTCAGTCAGTCTGCTGGCCATTGGTCTGTTCTTCCAGAAATAGTCTTTTGTCCAGTGCCTTTTTGGTTTTGTGAAGCAGACCTCAGGGTCATATGATCGACCTCTCTGAAGCCTTCTCCCTCACGCTGGCCTCTTCTGGTCAGAGTTAACTTTTTCACCTTCTGTGTTGAGCTCTCCGTTTTAGCTACCAAGTGAAGCATCTCACTTCTGTTCAATCTTTGTTGGGACCCCTGCGCTGGATCCTGCAGAGCTCGCTAATTTCAGGCCTATCTCCAAACTACCTTTTTTTGCAAAAATCCTTCAAAAAAATTTTTTGCAACTAATTAATGACCTTTCTGGAAGATCATTATATTCTGGAAGTTTTGCAATCCGGTTTTAAAACCCTGCACAGCACGGAATCAGCTCTTGTATAGATTTTTAATGTCATCTTTTTAGCTACAGACTCAGGTGATTGTGTTGTTCTTGTGCTCCTTGATTTAACTGCTGCGTTTGACACAGTGGACCATGAAATCATGATCTCTCGTTTGGAGCAGTGGGCGGGCATCAAGGGCATAGCACTCAAATGGTTCAGGTCCTACTTGGAACATCGAACTTTCTGTGTCAGCTGTGGTGACTCTGTGTCCTCCTCTGCTACTCTCTCTTGTGGGTACCCACAGGGCTCAGTTTTAGTTCCCCTTCTTTTCTCTCTTTATTTGCTCCCCCTTGGCTCCATACTTAGGAAGCATGGCATGACCTTCCACTGTTATGCAGACGATAGCCAGATCTATGTGCCTCTTAAAAAGAATGACATTGTCAGACCACTACTAAAGTGTCTTGCTGACAAAGGCCTGGATGGCTCTTAACTTTTTAAGTTTTAATGAGAGGAAATCAGAAGTGATGTTTTTGGTGGCGACACTGGGAACTTCCTGTTGATTTGGGTTCCTTGGCCCAATACATCAAGCAAACCGTCACTAACTTAGGGGTGAAAATGAATCCTGATCTTAAGCTCGACAGTCAGATTAGGGTAGTTGTTAAATCAAGCTTTTTCCAATTGAGGCAGCTGGCTAAAATAAAGCCAATTCTTCCAATGCATCTCTTTGATTTATCCATGTCTTTGTCACCACTAAGCTGGATTACTGTAATACCCTGTATATGGAGGTCAATGGGTCCTCTGTTGCCCATCTCCAGATGGTACAAAACGCTGCTGCGCGTCTTTTAACGGGGAAACATAAACACGAGCACATTTCCCCCATTTTAGCCTCACTCCACTGGCTGCCCATACATGTTAGATCCTTTTAAAGTTATTGTATTTGTTTTTAATTCCCTATGTGGCCTTGCCCAACTCTACATCTCTGAGCTGCTTCACCCATATACAGCAACCCATTCTATCAGGTCAGCTGATTACCAGCTCCTGAGTGTCCCAAAAACAAAGCGTAAGCTCACAGTGGATCGTGCCTTTGCTGTTGCAGCTCCGAAACTGTGGAACGATCTTCCTCTGCCCTTTAGACAGGCAACTTCACTGTCTGTTTTTAAATCTTGCCTTAAAACCCACCTCTTCTTCTTGGCCTTTGACACCAAACATTGACATTTGATTTGATTTTTGAACTGTATGGCTGTCTTCTCTTGTTTTATGTCTCTTAACTTGTTTTATTTGTATTCTGTTTATATTTTATGGCACTGAGTTATGTACTCTGTCTTATTTATTATTCTGTACAGCACTTTGGTCAACTTATAAATAAAGATTTGATTGATTGATTGATTGATTGATTGATAATACCCCTTTTACACCAATGGCTCAATCAGGGTTATACCCAGGTCGACTGTGTGTTTGAATGAGGTAACCCTCCACGATCTACTCGGCTACGCGACCTAGGTCGCCAAGTGGGTTTGATCAGGGTAGACTAGGGTTTATTTCAATGTGAATTGTGCACAACCTGGGTCACTACCAGCTGTGGCAGGACAAATTCTGTGATTGCTTGGAAATAGTGCTACCACTAACGACTAATTTTCTAACGATTAATCATTCCACAAATTTTTTGATTAGTCGACTAATCTTAACGACTCATTTTAAAAAAAATCAAGTGAAAAAAAAATTGGTTATTTCGTCCATTTTATTTTGAACTCAACTGAAGGGCCAAAACATAAAATGTCACTTGGGCCATAAACAATATAAATAACTTAAATTACATAAATGCAGATATGAATGTCATTTAAATAATAATATTATAATAAATAATTATCGATTTTTAAATAGTGCACCTGTCAGTACAGAACAAAATATTCTGTAGTCTATTTTGCCGTCAATACTGCCGACGTTGTCTTTGCTGTAATCAAATCAGTATATATTTATGTTTAACATTAAGTATACTACTGCTTGAGTGTAGTAAATCAAGAAACATTTATGTGTACAGACAAAGCTAGCAGCAGCAGCGCCGCATCAGACACCTTTCTGGTGTGTAAAGATAAAATCCACACAACCGCCACGCAACTGACACACAACAGAAACACCACGCAGGCAGTGTGTAGCTGCTCGTGTTTACACTTGCGTGCATGGTGGGGTTTAAAACATTAAGTAGCCTGTTTAACATCCAAAGACAGTCATTGTACTCAAGAGTTAATAAACAGTACAGACTTGCTCGCCGTTTCATTAATAATCATATACTTAGGTTCAGAGGCGGAGTCTGGACTTTTCCCGGTAGGCCGGTAGTGTTTTGAGGCCGCGAGGGCCGGTCTGGTAATAGTTATACATTGCAAGTTCTTAGCAACACCATCCGGCGGCCTGGTGTGCCGTGGCTGCGCCGCTGCCCGCTAGTCAAACTGTGCAGCCTCTGCTCAACTTGTACGGCGAAGTTACAGACCACTCTTTTACAAGCCTCCGACATTTTTAAAATCAAAGGTGGGGTGGATGGGGGAAAAAAAGGAGAGCAGATTAACCAGCAGGGCGCGCACAGCGCACAGACTGGTGTGGAGGTGAATTACAGCGAGCCGTTTGAGGGGGTGCTCCAGATGTTTTTTAACTGAAAACGCAATTTTTGTAGTGTTTTTATTTTTATTTTTTTTATTTCAATTATATATTATTACATGATTTACAATACACTAGAGCTGGGCGATATGGAGAAAATCAAATATCACGATATCTTTGACCAAATACCTTGATATCGATACTGCAACGATATTGTAGTGTTGACTACTGGTGCTTTCACAAAATATTTACACAATGAGATTTTTGATCAATAATCATCAGTAATGTGGATATAATGACTAAGTGGGTAAATGCAAATAATAGAACAGTTACAACAGTGTGGTAAGTTCAGAAAATGACATAGCTTTACTGTAATGCAGCCTTTAAAACCAGGAAAAGACAACACTTATGCCATATTACGATATCCAAACTCTAAGACGATATCTAGTCTCATATCACGATATCAATATATTGATATATTGCCCAGCTCTACAATACACAGCGTGTTGTTTATTGATTGGTCCTGACCCCCCCACATGATTTATGCCTATGGAGAGGGGCTGGAGGCCACTGGACTGTGTGCACTTTAAAAAATACACAAAACAATTTATTCAGATTTTATCTAGCTGGGCAGGTCTCTACCTGGAGCGCGTCACCCAAGTAGAACCTATGTATGGTAAACACTGTATGAATGCCTCTGGCAGCTCTCTGCTCATGTTGGACATTGTCTATCATGGATCACTAAGATTCATTACTGGTTGTTAACCCCTCACCCATCATTGCACTCTCTGCTCAATTGGTCATTATTATCCATTTGTAGACTTTTGCACTGGTATAACTTCATCAAATCCATCCTTGGGTTCCTGCCCACACATAACCATTTACATGTCACGCAAGCACTGCAGTAAAAGCCTACGCTCCCAGGCCTTTATTATCTTCACGTCCCATCGGTTCATACAGAGCTTGGCAAAAAGGCTTTCTCTTTTTTCTGCCCCCTCCTCCACCTGGAATACACTGCAGCAGGACCTAAAACTGTCCATCTTGATCCCACTAGGGGATTTTAAACTCAATTTAAGGGCACTGGAAAAAACGTCTGTAAACTTGTTCTTGTTTTTAGTACTTTAGTGTTTAAAGTCTATTTGGCACTTCTTGTTTAAATATTGTAGGTTCTATTTGGTAAATCTTGTTAATACTATTGTAATATGTTTGTCTGTCTGTAACTGATAGTGTATTGTCCCAAACAGGTCTCTCTGGAGAATGAAACCATGTGTCTCAATGAGATTACCTGTATAAATAAATGTTAAATAAAAAAAAGCCTTTATTGTTAATTAAGGGGTCTGAGCCATTTATCTTTCTTTTTTACATTTTCGGGTCACCAGAGGGCCATTTCCCAAAACCTACATAGCAGATTAAGACAGTATTTCTTAGTTATCTTGGATTAATTAATCCTTGTCTTGGTTTCACGAAAGCATTGACAGATAAATTACCATGGAGATTTATTCTGACCAGGCTAACAGCCAGGATTTATTAATCCTGGAGCCTTTTCTGTTCACTCAGCAGTTGTTTTTACCTTATTATCATTAGCCTGCATTAAAATAACACAGGAACGTATTGCTGTTCAGTTGAGTACTAGTATTATTTAAACATTGTGACCATTATTTTATAATTATTCATGTCATTGTTGCTGTTATTGCGTTTATGGAAACTGCTGTTCATATTGCTGTTAGAAGTTTAAGTATTTTATGGCAGTTGTTGAGATGATTAGAAAAGGCTGGTACAGTTGCAAATGTGTTTTAAATGGAAAGTCAGTGATGGAAGGGCAATACATACATATAAATTGTGTTTCTATAGTGATAAAATTGCAGACTGGTCATAGACCAATGCCTCGTTAATTATTTTAGTTGATTTATTTATTTTGGTATTTTTTTTAATAATAAAGGATCATGTATGTTACTCTAGCATGTACATTTTAATTGGCATTCTTAGCACACAATTTGTGTTTTGTCCAGTGAAATGACACTATAATTTGGGAGGATTGTACAATTATAGTCTTAGTTTTCTGGACCAGTAACTATATAGTGTAGGCTATAATCTACTGTACATTCATTGAACAACAGGGAGAGGAGTTTTTTTACCTTATATTTTGCCGGGGGAAAATGATTGATTCATGTTTATAGTGTGCATTGCATTTATCACTTATTTATCTTAATAGTTTCTAGATTTCAGAGACCATTTTTCTTCAGTGTCTTTCTTTTGTATACCTATATACAGTATACGAGGATCCATTTTAGGATCAGTAAATCTGTGATCGACATTGCGGTCTGTTAAAGAAAGCTGTGAACGTGCATCTATCTGAATTACTTCATCCTGGCTCGACCTACTCAGCCTGGCTTGGCCGTCGTGAAACGGACAAAGAAAGGGTGCACTGATTAGACTAGGTCAAGCCTCTCTATCGGTTATCTTGGATTTATAAATTCTGCTTTTGTGAAATAGGCCCCTGTTCTCCTTGTGTAATAATGCTTGTATAACCTCAACCTATAGACATCATTTGTTTCAGGACAACCTGGGATATCAGGATATGTATGTAGGACTATAAAGACAAAAGAAAAAAAAGAAATTGAATCTCACAATAATGTATTAAAATCACACAGAAAACATTAATGAAGAAGACTTTTGGGTTTTGAAAATTGTTATCCCAAGTCTTGGCAATCCGGGAAAAACCAAAATAAACACTGTAAGATAAATAAAAAACTATTGAGATTTTTTTCCCAGAAAAATCCATACGCTTTTATCAAAAAGGTTAGTTGTGTCATCTCCAATGCATTTTCTGTCTGCTATTAGACATCATGAGGCACATCACACTCATTTCCCCATCCAGGGCTTTATCTGACCCTTCTGTGTCTGCTTGCCATACACACTCATACTGAATACAAGGCCCTCCTGCTTGAATCCGGTTAGGGTTATCTATTGGCTAAGCAAGCTGCCTGTCACCTGTCATAACTGCATATGATTGGTCGACACAGCCAGCAGAATGATATCATCAGCCAAGATGGGAGCGGCTAAGAATAGGGTTAAAGTTGCGTTTCATTAGTGTTTCAACATGCCCTCTTCACTTCCCCTCAGCCCTTGGTATGAGCAGAGGGAACGCACTTGCCCTCGTTCACTTTCAGACCAAACTATACGGTTCGACCGCCAGTTGTAGGTTTAGCACTACTGCTGTGTTTTATTTTCCATCTTATTTCCATTCCAGAATTCTATCCACATTTTTATGTCCATTCCATATGTGCTTATGTCATGCAATTTCCTTATTGTAGAGTTAGGCCTATTTATTGTAAAAAAAAAAAAAATATGATTACTGCTTTTTACACATCATAAATACCTGCAGACTCATTTTAATAAGGCTTGGTAATCAGGTTCATGAGTTTCTTTTTTCTCATTTAAATTTTTATTGAATTCTTAATAGCAGAGTATATAAGTACAGGGTTGGTCATACATTACAGAATCTTGGCATAAACATACGACATGTCATAGAGGAAAAATAAAACTTGAAAAATTAAGTAAGAAATATAAGAGGGAAATCCAGTCTACAGAGGGACGAAGACGCTATGCTGTATTTAGTCTCTGCCTTCTTAAGTTATGCTTTCATTAGCCCTTGTGTAGGTCCAAAAAAGATCCCAAGAGGTCACCCCATCCTCCTTGTTAGCCGACAGTTTGTGAAGCATAGACTCATAAGATGCTGTCTGCACCATTGCATATTAGTCCAGTCTTTCAGATTAGGAGATACAGTAGTTTTCCAGTGTCTTAAAATAACTCTAGAAGCTGTGACCAGGCCCACCATAATGACAGAAAAAGTTATTTTGGATATGTTCGGTATTTGTGATCTGTCCTCTAGCAAACATACGGCAGGAGTCAGGGGAATAACTGAACCTGACCAATTACTCAGGAAGTCCACCAGGTTCATGAGTTCTGATTTAGAAAGTTTGTGATCTGTATCATGATTAATCATATTAATGCTTAGGCTAAATCTCGCAAAAACAGAATTTTTTCCTAGCATTTACAGATAATGTTTGAAATAAAGAAATCACACAATATCTAATAAATAAAAAGGATAAAGTAAATGTTAACTGACAGTCCTATTAGCCTACACGTTTCAGTAAAATATCCAGTTAACAATGAGGAAACTAAAAAGTTGAAATGTATTTCTTTAATTCATTCATCTTCCCCTTCTTTGGTGATAAGCGACAGGAGTTTTAGTGGTTGTACATGACTGCCACCTAACCATGGATGTATTTTCTTGCACCAAATGCAATGCATTAACTGCAATGCACTGTGGGTGACATCTACCTCTGGAGTTACCATCGTTATTCACTCGCTCCCTTACCCCTCCGAGGGTCAATCTCACCAAGTTCACTTCAGTTTTTCAGACAATTGGAATGACCAGGGCTTAATTTGAGCCGGAACACGCTGGAACATGTTCCGGCACCTCCGACGTTGGATCCGGAACCTTTTTTATTGGATCCGGCACCTCCTGTGTCACTATGAAAAATGAATCGCCTAAATGAAAAAAACAAAAATACTGTTTGTGTAGTGTTCAATGTTATTATCTGTCTTGTTAGTCTTTATTCCCCATTTAAAGTTCCACACAAATCTTCTGTTTGCATTTTCGATGCGTTTTGAGGTGAATTTTCAGGGTAAGAGGGGGGAGAGGGACGGAGGGAGGGGAGGCACTTCAAGTGACACATGTGCTTGTGCTGGTTGAGATTGCTGTTAGCATCGTTTCATTCAGGGGAAGAATGTCAAAAAGACAACAAAGTTTGCTTAACTTTTTCAAATACGCTGGCCAGTCGGATCCCAAACAAGCAAAAATTGTTTCTGCCGATCAAGAATGTGGAGACCAGGGTGGTCACAGCAGTAGTACGTCTACCATTAATGCTACTAATGCACCTGTCGTAAGCAGGTTGATGATGACCCACAGGGGGAAGGAGATGAAGAGGTCATGGATTGCAAAAGGACATAGAACTGCACTGGACACGAGGTGTAGAGAAAGAAGTAGGGGAATGGAGGCCAGAGGCTTTCTCGATGGTGTATGGGCTGTTTTGGACAAATAGGCTAATGACGGTAGGAAGAAATCGCAATTATTCAATGCTATGTTTGTGTTGATTATTGATTATTGGGTGGTCATCATTGCAATATATAGCCTACTATATATGGTTTAATTTCTATGTGTATATTTAAGTCCCACAAGTAGCCTGTTGCTGTTTACGTGGTCATGGTCACATGATGGAGTGTTTGTCTCATCCAGTGGGTTTTTTGGTTAATTTAATAGTCCGATGGATAATTGCTCATTGTAATTTTCACAAGCTTGTGAAAATGATTGTTGCAGTGTATTTTTTTTTTTTACATTTCGCACCCATGCAGTGCATGTTCTGAAATGAAAATAAACATTGCCCTGATGTACACACAGCATGGGTTTAGGTTTTTTTAGTCAGAGAAGCAACGTAGG